>JAEIFU010001370.1:0-71116 GCA_018904235.1 Lordiphosa stackelbergi | reverse complement strand
GAATAACCGATGCTGTTGTATCGAAAAAGGCTCGAAATCGATTGGAAAAGTGAGTCACAAATGGTATCGAAGAAGGCTCGCAAAAACTATCTAAAAAGGCTTGCAAACGAATTTTTTGCGAGCTATCGAGAACGCAACTTTCTCTGCCACAAACTGAGCGACGGGTGATTAATTTGCGGATCGTTTGCGAGTGTTTTCTCGATAGTTTTTCACGTTGATGTTCCGCGTAAGTATCGCTAGCGATATTTATTACGAACTTTTGGTTCAGTGGGTGCCTACATCTAGGGTAGCTTAATTAGAGTATTTTGGGCAAAGTGTTGTTGTGTGTGTGACATGATACAACGATTTTGGTATGGCGCTCTCTCTAACTGAGCGCCATACCATAAACCATAACAAAGAGAGTGAGCGTGAGTGAGTGTGTGATTTGATTTAGCGCTCTACTCGTGTGGTTTTGGACAAAACAAAATAGTTTTTTTAAAAATATACCAAATTCAGCTACGAAAAAATCACGTAATTTCAATCTGGATTTCTTTGGCTCCTCCCTGGGGTGATGCACCGTTATTTGATCCCCATCAGCTGAGATCATGGTTTCGCTGGGCGGCGATATTGAGTATTGTTGCAACAGGCGACGCTGCTGTTCGGTGAGTTCATCTAATGGATCAGCTAATCCAGTTGCACTACTACCGCAGCTATTGATGGGCGTGGACACAGCAGTGGCAGCAGAAGCAGAAGCAGAAGCAGCAGCTGTAGACCCACCAGCAGCGGCCAATTGTTGAGCAATGAGCAGCTTCTGGGCATGCTCTTCGGCCTCTTTTTGTTTTTTGAAATCTTTATGGTTGATTTTTGGTTTAGAAACAAAACTCATAAACACAAATAAGTTAGAAAAGAGGGGGGAGAATAGGTGTGAGGGGAGGGGAGGGAGTAAAACTGCATCACACACACACACACGCACACTCTCGGAGAGCTAGAGCAAACAAAAGATAATTCAATAATTATTGCCTCAATCAATTCTTGCTCAAGTTGGAAAATACACACAAAAGGAGGGGAATTCAATTGATGCACAGGCGGCCAGCTCATGGTGGAGTTAGTAAGGTGAAGCCGAGCGAGACAGCGCCAATACACAAGCAGAGACAAACAAATGTTACTTTCTATCTCACAGGCATACATCAACTGGCCCTCAGCGACTTCACCTTGGTAATTTCACCATGCACCAGCACCTAAAAATCGGCAGAGGTTCACTCCGGGGTTCGGAACATTTTGTGTTCGGGTTCAGAAGGTCGCTGAATCTAGTTTCGGGTTCGATCCGGGTTTCAGGGATAATTTTGTTCAGAAAACATGTACGTAAATTGAAACAAACAAAAGTTTAGAGGGTTGATATTCGAGCTTGGATTATCGAACGTTTAGCAGGCTCTAGGTCAATAATTCATGAAGCAATTAGTTTTAGAGATACAATTTACGCTGCCTCTCAATCAATATTGCCAAATCACCTTTTTTCCCATAATTTCTAGCTTTTTTTTAAACCGGATTGCGGGAGAAATTTAGAAACAGCAGGAAGCGGGTGTTCAAACTTGAACATGAGACTCGACCAAGATCCTAACGTCGAGTTCCATATCATATTGACAACATTAGGGGTCAATAAAATGATATTCATTTAGTAAAATAGTCCAAAGACTCTGGAGGTAATAAAAGATTTTTTTAGACAGCCTCGTTTGCGATTCAGATGTTGAACGCTGAAGCTGAGCGTGTCTTCCATCAGTTTAATATGTTATAATCAAAACTCAGAAATCTAATGGATATGAGAGCACTCTTAACTAAAGATTAAAACCGTAACGGAAACCGTAACCTTTAACCGCTAGAAACACTTTCCATTTTTTAACCGAAACCGTATCCCTATAACTTTTATTAACATAACGAGTATGGAACAAAGCAGTAAACAAATCTTTAGCTTAATTTTCGTTTTTACTAGTAAAAATTTGTTATTACATTACCAAATTGTTTGAATGAAAAAAACGTAAGCAAAAATTTCCTTTGTTAGAAATCTTTCCATATTTTCTAGGGTCAGTTGTTTTTGAAAACAACAATCCAAAGTGTCGATAGAAATGTCTCGGAGATTTATTGGGGTCGAGCTCGCTGGTAAAACAGATTGACTGAAGTAATTGCGTTGTGGCACGGCAGGGTTGTCGGTTTCAAAATAATTTAAGTAAATGTTGGATTCATATTATTTCAAAAGTTTGTAAACCAAAGTGAAGCGTTTTGGGAGCGAATTAAAATAAGTTCTGACCTGCCAAATAATTATTTTGTATTGACAACCCTGTTGCTTACAAGTGAGTGGAGTGCACAAAAAAAATTTAATATCCTGTACAAATGACAACGAGAGCGTAAGTTAAAGTCGGCTCTAACCGACTTCGATAAACCGTTACTCATGAAAAAACATGTTTAACAGTTCTTTTCCTCTCAGCGGTGGTGACAAGATCCGAAAAGTATGCAACATTTTTTAGGGTGGGTGGGGTGGTAGCGGGGGGGTGGGTTCGCATTTTGCTCATAACTTCTGAACCGTTCATCCGATTTTTTATCATTTCTTCGGCAAAATCGATTTATTTTTTTTTGCTAATTACTAACTATCTCTCGAAAGTACGAATCGTCTATCTTCAAAACTGTGGGAGATATAACGTTTTTCCAAATTGCGGGGGCGGGAGGGGGCGTGGCCAAAATTTGAAACAAACTTGATCAGCGTACAGATAAAAGAAGCATTTGTCCCATACATGTCAAACCTCTATCTTTTACCATCTCTGAGATCGACGCGTTCATACAGACAGACGGACAACGGACGGACGGACGGACGGACAGACGGACGACCAACGGACATGGCTAAATCGACTCGGCTGTTGATGCTGATCAAGAATATATATACTTTATAGGGTCGGAAATGTTTCCTTCTCCCTGTTACATACATTTGCACAACTTCATGATCCCCTTTTACCCATTTTCAATGGGTACAGGGTATAAAAATAGAGGAAAGCTAACTTCGGCTCGACCGAAGTTTATATACCCTTGGAGCATGATATATTTCTGCCAGTTTTTTATATGGCAGCTATACGATATATTCATCCGATTTTGATCAAACTCTCTAAAATTGTGTTGAGACAGATAATATTTATAACTGGAACGTACAAAACGCTACCATTGAAAACAAAAAAGTTTTTCTCACTAAAACTATTTTTTCGACCGATCATTCCTATGGCAGCTATATGCTATAGTCATCCGATTTGGATCAGACTTGACAGAATTATGTGTTAGCATATCATATTGATCAGTAACGAGTTTGGGAGCGATAGCATTGAAAACAAAAAAGTTTCTCTAACTAAAACTACTTTTTCAACCGATCGTTCCTATGGCAGCTATATGCTATAGTCGTCCGATCCGGCCGGTTCCGACAAATGTGCAGCGTATTTGTACCAAAAGACTTCGTGCAAAGTTTGGTTAAGATAGCTTTAAAACTGACGGAGGAGATAGCATAGAAACAGACAGACAGACGGACGAACAGACGGACATGGCTATATCAACTCAGCTCGTCATGCTGATCAAGAAAATATATACTTTATGTGGTCGGAGATGCATCCTTCTATGCGTTACAAACATCCGGACAATTTTAATATACCCTCTCAAGGGTAAAAAAAATACGGGTTGAATTGCTTTGATATTGCTGGGAAAAGGTCGTTGACGTAGGAAACTAAATTGTAACAATAGTTTTATAAATTATCCAATCCTTTTTTGTTTTTTTTTTATTAGCGCAAGTTTCTTTTCTGCAGTGATATGCGACTGATTTTCCATATGGCATTACTGCTCTTCCTCCGGAGTTTATGTTTCCACCATAATATCAACTTTTAAAGACCAAAATAAATGTAAAAAAGTGAAGTTAAATGTTTCACCGCTGCCAATTTGTCTACCATTTCGTAGTTTGAAATTCTCGCCGATATAATGCATCGATAGGTTTCTTCGATACTTCATTGCATTTAACTATTAAATAATACTTTAAAAAACTGATAATTCATCCACATAACCTTGTTTAATTTATACATGGTATAATAACATGTCCGAAAATGTTATTGTCGCTATTGGAATAAGTTAGCAGGTTTGCAAATTTCTGTATTAGCAAAACATTGGCAAAATGTCGCCACAAAATTCGCAACATTTGAAAACAACACGGCCGATTAACACATTATTTTCTTAACAGATTCTGCTTTGTTGTTGTTGTCGAGTCGAAACCTATTTTCGTTGCGTCTCCATAAAAAAGAGGCGTTAACAGCACTTAAAGCTACGTTAATATTTTAACATAACGTAGTGGCAAACGTAAGCTTTTTTTCCCGATGAGTGGAACCCGAATATGAAACGGCCACACGAGTTATATGGAGTTTTTCATTTCGCAGCCATTTCGCGAGCCGTGGAAACCGCCTTTTACGCAATAACGTTTTAAAAGTTTGGCTGCCTTTACACTGATATCATGTACTTGATACATGAGACATGATATTCTAGTAGTCCTGCCTTTAGTTAGGTTTTAAATTTGAAAATATTGTCAAATTCATAGTAGAATCATGATCAAATCCAGGCGTACTAGAATATCATTTCTCATAGGCCTATAGGAAGATGGGTCTACTAGATTATCATGTCTCATGTGTCGAACAGTGTGAAGGCAGCCTTACTCTCTTCGTCTGTGTGAATACAGCTGTGTATATGTAAGAGGAAAATGTTTTTAGAACTCCGTCATCTTGACAGCTTGTCAGTTTGGCGCCGGTAAATTGACAAGTTGCGCAGTGATCTTGACACTGGTTGGAAGAAAGGAATGAACCATTTTTATTCGCGTTTATTCTGGATAAGTTGCTTGATTTCTTTATTGTCCCCAGGAAATCACAATTTTAAAAGTCTATCAGGTCTGTTTCCCATTTCCGAGTGTATTTAAAATTTGTAAGCGTAAATAAAAACAAAAAATTAAAAGACATCCTGACGCTACAAGTACAAAATACTTATAAATTATTGCGCCAGTCACAACGGTTGAAAATTACTTAAATATTTTAGATAACCTACTTAAATGAAAGGCTTATACAAACATGTATCAATATCATCATTTAACGTTAACATACAAAATTAAACAGTTCAATTATATAATTAATATTAAATGTTATTATTCCTTTATCAACTAATGGTTTTGCTCGAATCAAATGTTTGCAGTTCGTAAGTGTTCTTCTATTCTAAGCCTAAATTTCGTGGCGTCCCTTACAGTCTTTATTTCGTGGGGTAATCGATTCCAACAGTGAACAGTTTGGATGAAAAAATTTGTCTTTCGAAACTGACGTTCTGTACTTTTGACACACAATGTTGTTTGTTCTTTTTGAAAGGCTAAAGTTAAGTTTTTCATATAGGTATGAGGTTCTTTGCACCAAACTATTTTATGTAATAAGACAAGACTTCGCACATCCATCCACGATTGTAGGGGTAAGTCAAATATATTAATGGATACGTCAGATATTCTATCAGTTCGTCTTCGATTGTAGATGTACCGTGCTATGTTGTTAAAGGCTACTTGTATTTTACGTTTACTTGCTGAATCACAGTTATTGAATACTTCAACACCATAAAAGAGGACAGAAGTTAGGAGGGTCTTGGCTATCAATAAGCGAATCTTGACTGGTAGGAAGTGCTTAATAACATTCTGGCTTCTTAGTAGCCCATACAACTTGCCTACGGATCCAACAATATGATCGTTGCCCATGTGAGAGTTGTGGAAAACACAAATCCCAAATTCCTTGCTTGTTTTTCATATTTAATAGCAGAGTTTTTTATTGTTAGCTGTGGCAAGCTGGAGAAATCAAAGTTTTTGTTGCTAATTTTTAGACACTTTGATTTGGATGGGTTTAATCCCAGACCGTTTCTTTCAGCCCATTCACTTATTCTACATAGTTCGCTATTACAGTCATGCACACACTCATCTATTTTACACAAAGGACTGCTAACATACAACTGAACGTCATCCGCATACATATGCACATCACACTTTGACAAAACACTTGGTAGGTCATTTACATAAATAGAAAACAAGAGAGGTCCAAGAACCGATCCCTGCGGGACACCACGTTTCATAGTCAGAAATGACAGAAGAAGCTCCCATTTCTGAGATAATTCCCATGGCAGATATATGCTATCATCATTCGATCCGGTATCACTGGTTCCGACGGAGAAGATAGCATAGAAACGGACGGATAGACGGACATGTATACTTTACTTAATGTGGTCGGAATTGTTTCCTTCTATGCATTACAAACAAGGGTCATTATTGAAGAACTAAGTGACACATTTCAGGTCTCTGAGTTTACCCGTTTGGTATGTACTCCAACAAGCATTAAACTGAAAACAATTCTGTGTAAAATCGGGCCAAAAACTGTATTTTTCTTACTTTCTTTTCATTTGTAAGCCCAATTTTCCTTGCACAGATGCAAAAATTTAAAATTCAATTTCAATTTGCAATTTGACAAATGAAATTTGTGCTTCTGCTGCTGCTGCTGCTGATGCCATTGAAGCCACATGGATCAAAATTAATGACATTTTTTTTCCATTCCTGACCTTCGTGTATTTTTTCTTCCATTTTTCTTTCTATTTTGGTTGTGTCAGCAGCTTAAAGCAGCGACCACCCATCATCTTTTTGGGGGGGGGGCTAAGGAAAAAAAAAAACTCATTGCGGAAATGGACAAAACCGAAAAGCGCAATGTTGAAATGCAATTTCCACCGATTCCAGGTTTTAAGGGTTGACACTTGCAAAATGAGACGAAGGCGTTAAGCGGCTTAGGTGGTAAACAAATAGGAGGCGGCGGAGAGGGAGGGACGCGAAGAGTAGTTCAAAATGTAACTATTTAACGCTTACGTTTTGTCAGAGGAAGGTTGCATGATGTACGATATGATGTTGCCACACAACAGACACACACAAGCATCGCAGAGCTCTAGTGCAAATTCCCAGCCAACATTTTATAAAAATTTTGATCACATTCGAGTCTTTTTCGAGTCCTCTGTCCGATAAAAATAGTCATAAATGCGCTCATTTTCTGATCATAAATGATACTTTTGTCGGGAGAAAATGGTACCCTAGCCGCGACTCTTTATAAAGAGTCATTTCTGTTCCGTTTTTCTGATCAGTTTCGACTAATTTTCGAGTCAATTGCGATTCCTTTTCGAGTCGTTTTTAAATAAATCACATTTAGAGCATTTGTATGAGTCATTTTCGAGTCTTCCTTAAGTCGCCCATGAAATGAATCTCTTTTTAATCATCAAAAGGGCTCGAAAGAGACACATCGAGGTGATTCTTTTTAAAATGATCTTCCAAATGCTAGGTGGGTTGCGTGAACGTGATTACCTAGCCGGCCAGCAAGCCTTTGCAAGCCTAGGGTAAGATTTTGTAAGTCACAGTTCCCCGAATGCTTGCCAAAGTCATGCTTTACTGTGTGCTAGAGAGAGACACATTTACATTTTCGCGCTGGGACCGGGCGATATACGAGTTAAGTTGTCCATCTCTAGCAAAACAAAACGAACCTAACGGTTCCTTATCAGCTTGTTCATGTGACTTCATTCCCCCCTCTGTCTTCATTTGTTTCTATTTTTTGGGTTTGCTTATAATTATTATTATTATTATTTATCAGTATATAAATATATCTGATGACGTCATCAGAGCAAGTGTTTTGCTATTTTAACAGAACCATGTTAAGTGATCTTTGATGCTGTATGGCTAGGCTAACATTTGGCTGTTAAGGTTATGTAAATGTTAATGAGACAACAAAAACAACCGCGGAGGGATTTTAAGCAATGAAAATCAATTAAAATTAATTGATACAAATGTCAGAGGGGAAACCGTAAAGAGAAGAGACCTTTACAGCAATTGTTGATGTTGCAAATTGAACGAAAACGAACAATGTGCAATAATTAGAAAAATGCAATCGTAACTCTCGCTCTCTCTCTCTCTCTCTTTCGCTCTCACATACAAACACAAACACATACGCATGCATACACTAAAATTAGGTTATAAAATTAAAAGAAGAAGGGCACAGGGGGAAGAGGTGTGTGGTGGGGGGGGGGTACTTACTTTCCAGCAGCCGCTGTATGAGACTGTCCACATTTAAATCAAAATCGCCCATTTTTGTGATAGTTTTCTTCTTGGCCGCGTTTTTTTTTTGTCGCCTCGCTGTGGTCGCTGTTGTTGTTGGACAGCTGTTCCAATTGGAATTTTTGGCGCAACAACAGCAACAATTTTATGATAAACAACTACAACTGCACTGACACACGCACACAAACACACAGCACCGCAATGTTAATTGTGCCGCAAAAGGCAATTTCACTTATATATTTCTTTTTAAGCAAGTTGTTGTTGTTGTTGTTGTTGTTGTTGCTGTTGACGTTCTCACTGGGTGTTCACAGAACAAACCAAAAAAAAATTATATCGGAGCTCGCGCGAACAAGACGTTCTCATTGGCTGAGAGAGGGCAATATACTAGAGCATTTAGTTTGCTGCTGCTGCGTCGTTACCAATGTCGACGCTTTTGTTGCTGCCGGCGTTGTCAGCTGTTTAATGCAAAAGAATTTGGACAAAACTAATCGTATATCTTTCCAAAAAGTGTTAATTTAAATGAGAAATTTTAATATATATCAAAGAGCACTTTTGCTTAAACAGTTACTTTGCCTTACAAGGCAAAAACATCTGATGAAAGTTGTCAGCGCCAGTTGTTACTCTAGTATTTTGTACTCGCTGCTATCGATAGACGATAACACACGGCAGCCCTTAGGATTGGGAAATTTTGTGTTAGCAGAAGTTCACATGACACTAGAAGTTGTGTTGGTTCCGTGAGCTATATTCTAAGGTTCATTCTATGCTAGAGGCGCACAGGGGGCAAAGGAATTAAATTTAATGATTTTGTTTTGAAATTTTACAAACTCACAAAGATCGGTCCACAATTAATTGTTACGAACTGACATACCGGCTGGCTCAGCTCATCTCAGGGTGGGATTTTAGAAAGACGGAACGAGAACATATAAGGGACCAAAGCGGCCGCCATCTCGACAGTTAGGCATCAATGTGACTACCAGAACGGTTGACTATCCAAATTTTATTTGGTTGTGCTAGTATACCAAAGTAAAAGAGGTGAAAACTGATTGTGTTTTTGTTAAACGAAAATAAAATTAAATTAAAATAAATAATTGCACCCGTAGATAAAACTTTGTGATAACCCAGGAAAAACATACCCCTCTGTGTTCGCCGGGACAGAATAAACAAGTGACACGTGAGTTAAAAGTTTAAAGAGGTTTAGTGGAGGTAGTGATAGGGGTCTTAATATATTTCCAGCGTGGTCAGTGGAGAATAGTCATCGCCTTCTGGCCACGGCGCATAGACCTCCTTTCGTACAAACGTTTCTGGCGCTGTGAATAAAACCCCTCCAGAGGTGAAGAGTCGATGATATATATGAACTTTTCATCCCGATCTTCCTTCGACCAACGAGAAAAGTAACTACTCAACCCATAGCGACCAACTGAGCACGTTCGAATTGCAGTGTCCAACAGCAAGCTGACTAAAGCTAACTAAAAGTGAGTCCGTTCCGGTAGTCCTAATCTAAGGCGACATATCTCAATCCCACTTCTTGATCCCAAATCACGGATCAGTGCGTCTCCAAGGTGGTAAATGCTGTAGAATCGCGAGCGTTCATACCCGGAGGTAGAGACGACGCTCGCTTGCACCTATGAAATAGACAAACAAAATAGAGAAATTCAGATTCTTCGTGCTAGCGACTATTTATTTATTATTTATTCTCTACATATATATACATAATTATTCGCCTATTTATTTAGTTATACATTATTTTTTTTGTTTTGTTTTGCCTAAAATATTTCGTTTTGTGACTGTCCCGTGTCGTCGTCCCTGGTGGTTTGTACTCGCCTCAAGCTCGGGAGTTAAGAGAGTTCACCAAGACCCTATTACGGACAGGCCCCTAAACCATCCCAGTGGAGCTCCTTTAGGATAGGTAGGAGATTTTGCCAGTCATCTAAAAAAAAAGGAAAATGTGTTTAGGTAATCACATTTCTATATTTATATATATTTAATTATTGAAAACTTACCCGTGTAAATATTTCCCAATATTATTGAGGCAGCACAAGTTACCGTGTGCGAAGGTCACTGAGAGGCAGCTGAAAGAAAGAAATTAAAGAAAAATTGTTTGTAGATTTAAGTAAATTTTTTTCTGCTTTGGTTAATTTTAATGTTTAGGATATGAACTTTGTTAATAATATACATATATGTTGAGTATCAGAATTGATAAAATGAAGTGCTAAATTTTGATGAAGGGGGAGGGAGAAGGTATGGCTAGCCAGGATTAGGCCATTCCAGTCCCTAGGCTGGCGTTGGGTGGTGCTCGTCATGAAATAAGCATCACAGGTTGGGAGGGTACGTTGTGGCAGGTCCATCTATGCCACCAGGTAGTTGTTCCTCCGTCCTGTTAGGTGTGTTTGCCAATTTTAGTTGAGTCCAAATCTCGTTGTTGTGTAATCGTGATGTGTAGTTTTGAAGATTGTCACGGAACTGCGGGCCGGGGAAAATCCCCCCCTGAGATGAGCTGAGCCAGCCGGTATGCCCACGCGAAAAACTTGTCAGTTCGTAACATAATTCAACCCAACCTCCTCCCAAAAATTATTTTTTCAATTTTTATTATGGTGTATAGTGCTTTATGGATAGTGCAGTGCCAAATTATTTAAAAAATTAATGAACTTGAAAACATTCTTAGGTCTGCGAGTTCTGTTTCATTGATTGTGGTTTTTAATTTTTGTTACGTATGCCTCAAGTTTAATTTCTACATTAAGTATTTTTAGTGAAAAATTTGCAACTAGCTTCTGCAGTTCATTTTGTGTGTTGTAAAAATTTTTTTATTTCTTGCTTAAAATGAACCAATTGAAACCCAGTTCATAGGGCTCTGTTTGTAAGTATCGATATAAATCACAGCACAAAAGGTGCTGTTAAGTGACAGACTCTAAACGGTAACAAAATCAAACATGTCTGCCATTTCCTGTCTCCTGCGTTAGTTCATTTTTGGCCTGAATTTCGTTTGGATTGCACGAGTAAACAACAATTTTTTTTTTACTGCCACAAAATGGATGCCGCTCAGCCCGAAGGAGACCATAATTCCATCAAATACTTTTTGATCTGCAATGCCAAACATTATTTTTATGCTTTCCTCCTGACCCTGGCCATCAGCGTGGTGATGTTCTTTGAATTGGATTTAAAATGGACTACAGAATGGACCAAAAATATAAATTTTGGAGATTTGGAAAAGGACATGGAATCCTGGAATTACTTGGTCGCGACTCTGGGGGCTTCAATAATGCTCATTTTAATGGTCATTGTGGTGCATAAGCAGCACATGTATCGCGTGTATTACACAAATTATGTGAAGATGCAGCGCCAGCAAGCTTTGAAAAAGGCCGAGTGAGCCGGGAAGACCGTGGCGGGGAAATGGGTGAGTAGAGTTTATTTTTATACAAAAGTTGTTAAACTTTATTTTGGTGTGTTTCCTCCCTCCCCCTTCAGTCCACAGAATGCCAACACATGCATCACATGCAGCTGACCATTTCCACTGCCACTTAAGTCACGTTTTGTTCAAAAGCGAATACATATATTCATTCAAGTGAGTTTCACAAAAAAATTAAAAAATTCATTAAAAATTAGTTTTCTTTTTCTCTTTATTATAGAAATTGATAACAAATTCAAACACCTATAAAACTGTCTTATACTTGTAAGTATTTTGGCAAATATATTTAGGAAATCCTTTTTTTAATTTAAGCATTTTTACCCCACAGACAATTTGGAGCTCTACGAATCACACATTTCATATACGTATTTTTTTTTTTATTTAAATTTGCATTTTCGTTTTTTTGTACACACCAAAAAGTTAGCTAACAATAAAACGAAATGCAAATTTCTACAAGCATTCATCAAACAACAAAACCTTGGATATTTCTTTGGGTTTATAAGTGATTGAAAAGGAATGCAAGCTAACCATAACCACAATTGGTAAGAGATGGATGGAGGAGACTAAATTTACAATTTAAAGTGGAAATTTGAAAATGGTTTGTAGTGAGGTTTTGTCACAATATTATATCCTACCCTCACCAAAAAATAAATCTCTTAAACTAAAGGACTCTGCTAATATTTTAGATCTATATTTTAGAGCATCCGTGAGAGGAATCTGCCTAATATCTCCCAATTTGTTCCGTTCAAAATGTTCAGGTACTCTTTCCACACATTCCCGCAATGTAAAAGTCTGTACTCTCCGTTGAATTGGGCACCTGGCTACTATGTGTTCCGGTGTCTTCTCGTTCTGTGGTGTTTCCGGCTTGCGCTTTCGTTTTCAAGGTGAGGGCGGTAGTTCCCATTTGTGGCTTTCAATAAGCGATATTTTTGCAATCAGACTGCTGGTTTGGAAATAATTGTTTGCTCCTAGGTCGTATGTCAGTCTGTGTAAAGTGGTCCTTGTGCGGCTTTGTCGAGCTACGTTTTTAATTGGATTGCCTGGTAAGAAGCTTCGATGCTGGTCAGTATTTTTTCATGCTCATCCGTTCATTTACTTTGGTTACTAAGAATATCTCTGTGTTGTATCGTGACGCAAGCTCTACTCACTTCTAAAATAATTGTACCTTATTTGCAGTAATTAGGCTGCGACCACTTTTGGGTACCGATTATCGGGCATTTTGAGAGTTCCTTTGATGTATTCGAAGTGAAGCCGCAGGGTATACAGAAGAGTAGCGGCAGTCAAGTTTCGAGATAGATGCCGTAGTTACGTGTGTTTAAGGGCAAGGCCAAAATTTTCTTGATAAAGAATATCAGGCTTCGTTCCTCGTATTGTTGGCCTCCACAGACTTGAGCGTGTATGGCCTGTCTGCCGTAGCCTGGTATCCTGTATTTCATCGTGTTAACGTTCTTTCCGATAAGCTCGACCATGTGCTGTTAAGGCTACTCGGGTGTCTTTTAGCTTTTCTTCGAGGTGGGTGTCAAACTTCATATTTGGTGTTAGGACTATACCCAGGTATTTACCACTTCTAATGGATCTCCAGCTAATTTCCACCTTCCATTGGAATCAAGTCGCCCGCCCCTTGACGCACAATCATTACCTTTTACTTTTCTACGTTGATGCTGAGGTTTCACTTTGGCAGTACTTATATGTTGCGTTTATCATTTCTTTGCAGCATTGCTGGGTCTCTGCCAAGATAACCACATGTCGTCTGCGTACATGAGGACCTTAAATTTTGGTCTCCAAGCTTTACTCCACCTTCCTGGTCACATGCTATGTCGTCGATAAAAAGAGCGAATAGGAGAGGGCTAAGAAGGCATCCTATTTCACTCCTCCAGTTGTCTCAAACTCCTCCGACAGGCACTCCCCATTCCATACTGTTGTTTTCGGTTATCTGTATACAGGCTTTGAATTATTTTCAGCATTTTTGTGCTTATTCCCATGTTGCTGAGTTTTAGAAACAGGCTTCTCCTATCTATCGTGTCGAGAGCAGCCTTGTCCTATACAGTACAGTTAAACCCTTTAATTTGCTATTCCACTTTCCATAATCAAAGTTTTTCAAACATAAAGGGGAACGATATCAGAACACCTATTCGAATCCAATCTGACTGTACTGCCTAAACTCAAAGGGCTTTTGTGGTTAATCTCAATAAAAAATATAGTATATACACTCCTCATCACCTGAATAGGACACCCACCACTGCTCCCAAACCAATGATGCCAGAGACTTAATTAAAGATCATTTAATTACTTTGTACTTAAACCAAATATAGTTCTTCCATAACAGTTTTAAATAATAACAAACACTTTTTAACCAAAATCACGTCTAATTGCAGGCTCAAAAGTACGTCACTTGAATAGGACACTTGAACAAAAACAACATTTTAAGAAATCAGTTTTTAACATAAACTTAAATTAAATATAGGGTCGTTGGTTTTATTAAGGTGTAAAAATGTATTTTTAATGTGTCGAGCCACCTTGCCGTTTTATTTAACGATATCGAGCTCCAAGCTAATTCGATTGCTTTGATTAGTTCGGGTACAGTCGAGTATTGTTTTCCTGAGCCATATATCTCACGTGTCACAGCCAGTGACCCTGCTTAGGAAGTCCACATGTTGGCTATGTATATAGGATTTTACAACCCGAGCTGTATGTATCGGTGCATTATCGTGCTGATATATCCATGGTAGAGGCCCAAAAAGGTTGTTAAAATATGGAAAAGTCTGTTTTAATATTTCATTGAAACAGAACGCATTCATCGATGATGACAGAAATTTAAGTTTACACCACACATCACACCACCAGCTTTGCTATGCAGACGGTCCAAATGATAGGGTTCCTTGCGATGATTACGGAAATAGTAACTATAACCATCTGGACCTCCTAAATTAAACTTTTTTTTTCGTCGGAGAAGACCACGCTATGCCACTGCGAGGTCCAGGTCACATGCTCGCGGTTTCTTGCCGTGTTAAGGGGAGGCTTCTTCTTTATTTTTAATCTCTTTAGATGTTTAGCTTTCGACAGTGGATAACTAGCATCAACATCACATTTTTCTGAATTTTCGCCACATATATGATATAAAAATTTAACGGCTTTCCTTAATAAAGGCTGCTTTCAGTCTTTTCAAATGCTGCCTTTCAAATTTTTTAGACTCATGACTTAAAAATTCTGATATGACATCGGCTCCTCGCGATTTTTTGAGCTATTTTGCTCTATAACTCTATATCTTTCTTGGATTGAAAACATTTTTGCTACAATTAAAGAAAAATATAATCTGATAGTTTTGCTAGTTCCGCGTTGGACCGCCACCTTAAAACTTTCCTGGAATTTCATCCAAATTTAAAACAAATTACCTGAAAGTTTGAAAAAAAAATCAAAAATACGCTTCACAAAGAAAAATTAACAAATATGATTTTGCTATAATTAAAGACCAATATAATCTGATAGTTTTGCTAGTTCGCGTTTGACCGCCACCTTAGAACTTTTCCCAAGTTACCTCTAACCTAAAGCCAATTACCTGAAAGTTCAAACCGAAATCGAAGATACGATTCATAAAGAAAAACTCAAAAATATTTACATACTCGGCTCAAATCTTTATATTATATTAATTCATTATTTCACTCTGTTTTTCAAATGAAGCCTGGTTTGCGTAGGGCAAGTTTTGGGCACTTTTGTACTTACAACACACAATCTTGGCGTACCACGGTTTGTCCACCAAAGACAATTTTAATTAAAATTTTGTCTTTTTCTTGGTAGCAATGACGAATTTTACTCATAAGATTAATTTTATAATTTTTTGGAAGCTTGTATTACCCAAATGGTCAATGTTGTTCAAAGACAATTGCTGGTCCAAAATTGCATATAAACCCCCGAACCAAGTCTTCGTTGGCAAAACTGAAAGCGCAGTTCTGTCTATTTTTAGATGTTGTTGATGGCCTATATAAATTGATTTGTGGGTGAGTCTTCAAATGGTACTCCATATCGCTGTTATTTGGCTGTTGAGTATCATCTCTTAGGGACATGCAATAGCCCATTATGCCATCATAAACAACAATTTAAAAAAAATCTAGGCCTTTAAAGATATTCAAGAATGAAGGATTAACTCCTTCTGGAGGTACCTTAGCCGTTTACACGATTCAAGTGAATTTGTTATATGGCGTTCCCAATGACCCTGTCCACTTTTGCTGAATTTTGGAGAATATTATCTTTAATCCATTAAAAAGTAAGTTAAAATTGTTGTCGTTGTGTGTTGCAAGTACAAAAGTACCCATAAAACGCGAACCGAGGCTTCATTTGAAAAACTGAGTATGAGGTGATGCTTACAGAGGTCCCTTTTATCATAACTGAAGGGTCTTACGGCGGTTTTTTTTTAGTGTTGTACTGTGAAATAATTAATATATATAATATAAAGTTTAAATCAGAGTATATATATTTTTTTGAGTTTTTCTTTATGAAGCGTATCTTCGATTTCGTTTTAAACTTTCAGGTAATTGGCTTTAAGGTTAGAGGTAATTCCAGGAAAAGTTTTAAGGTGGCGGTCCAACGCGAACTAGCAAAACCACCAGATTATATTTATACACTTGAAAAAGTGTATTATAATTTTGCCCAGAAGTGTGCAACGCATAGAAGGAATCATCTCCGACCACATAAAGTATATATATTCTTGATCAGCATGACGAGCTGAGTCGATTAAGCTTTGTCCGTCCGTCTGTCCGTCTGTCCGTCTGTCTGTTTCTACGCGAACTAGTCCCTCAGTTTTGGAGCTATCGAGCTGGAACTTTGCACAGAGTCTTCTTTTTACTGCACGCTGCTAATATGTCGGAACCGACCGGATCGGATGACTACTTCTTGTAGCTGCCATACAAATGTTCGTTCGGAAAATGGGTTTTAGTAAGAAAAACTGTTTTGTTCTCAATATTACTGCTCTCAAACACGGTCATGGGTAATATGTAATGTTTTTAAGCTGATCTGCGAAGTTTGGTCGAAGTCGCTAACCGTTGAGACAAGCTATTTCAAGTGTATCAAAACTTCGGTACAGACGAAGTTATTTGCCTTTTCTCGTTTTTTTTAATTGTAGCAAAAAATGTTTCAGTGTATATCACCAATTTCGAAAGTTTTCGAAAACTTTGATCTATTATCTATCACTAGCAATTTATTTCATGTCTCTAGCTACTCTGTTTCGCGAGATATTTCTATTTAAAAAGGGCTTCCAAAAAAGGATTTTGCGATATCTTAACAATGGCATCAAATTGACCCAACATTGGGGCAGTATTTTTTTTTGAAGTAATCTATCCAACTATAAAGGATATTTCGAAATCCCAGACTTCCTAGGCCGCTCTTTCCCCGTTAGCTAGTTACCAATATTGGAAATTCACATTTTTGCACTTTTTTTGACCAAAAAAGGCCAAATGTGAATTCTTTCCATGTCAAACACTTTCTTGACATTACTGTTATTATTTGGTGCCCAAAGAGACTGTGCACCGTTGTTTTATAATTTTGCTTTTGAGTTATAATGCGCCGCACTGTTGCTAATGGGCTGGCATAACTACGAAGTGCCTGGAAAGTATCTGATATACATTGGTGCTAAAGAGTTATATAGCATAGCAGATAGGTACTCAGACGCTGGAAATTTTTTTTGGAGCGAAAATTGTTTGTTGATTTCCAGAGCCGATCCGACAATGTAGTGTGACCAGGCAACAGGCTACCCACAGCTTGTAAAATAAAATGTTTTTGTGTACTGGAAGTGTGTTGCTCATTTTTTTTAGCAAAGAAACATTAACTTTGTGTTTGATTTCAAGACGGGCGTTTTTCAATCAATCCCCATCACAAGGCGATGGCCAGTTTTGGCTTTTGCATAGCACGAATGCGTGCTCATGGTGGAATTAATAAGGTGAACCTAGGCATACATATATTGGCCCTCAGCAGAGGCTGACGGTCCCTTTATTGAACATGGTGCGTGCTTAGTTAAACGAAATTGAACATGTTAGATTGTTAGAAAGATTACACACACACTCGCACGTGCACACTTGAATAATGGACAACATTAATTCGATTAAATTATCTGGGGAATAAGCCCCAATTAAAGTTTGACGGAAATTTGCAGTGCAGTATACGCGTATAAGATCACGGTATCACGTGCAAAAAAATCTACAAATTAAACAGTTTTAATTAACAATAATCTCGATTCTTCACTTAATTTGTTTCTAAAACAAAAAAGATTGCTACGCAAGGTAGACATATTGGAATGGTGGGGAAAAAAATCAACAATATTTCCAGATCTTTTTGAGTTATCAAAAGTTGTGTTAGCAGAACCGCCCACACGAGTAAGTGTTGAGTATTTGTCTTCAAAAGTAAAATTTATTATGACGCCTCGCAGGACCCTAACCGTAACCCGTAACCGGAAAAAAGGGATCGGCCAAAACAGTAACCGTAACCGGCGGCCTCACCTTATGTCAAATAAGTTGGCAACGCTTTTGAAAAATCTTCTGTTACTTAACATACCACTGTTAACGTAAACAGCTGTTCGCCATTGTGCAGCCCTGGTTGCCGCCTTAAAATTTGTTTATGTTCACAACAATTTTTGTTATTGCCACATTATGAACTATTTTCCCAATTATTATTCCATTGAGGACATTTTTGTCACCCAGGAGAAGGTCGAGTGCAAGGTCAACACACAGCTGCAGCGAATGGGTATGGTTTTCTTTCTCTCTCTCTCCGCTCTCTCTTCTTCATCTCGCATGTTTGTTTATGTTGTTGTTGTTGCTCGTAGGCTTTTTGGATGCCGGCTCCGAGACGGAACATTTGGAAGCTGGACGCAAAATCAATTTGCCTTTGTGGTACATCAAGGAGCTGAAAGTGAACAATGCCTATTTTACGGTCTTTGTGCCAGAGATCTATAAGAATGTGCACAAAGCGGTCTGCGAGGCGGAGACCACACATATCGAACTGGGACGCCTGCATCCGTATTTCTATGAGTTTGGTCGCTATCTGACGCCCTATGATCGTAATCATGTCATTGGGCGCATCATATTCGAGACACTCAGGCAACGTGTGCGTCATCTGTTGGATATATCCAAGAATGATGAACAGGGCGGCAAGTCGGAGCATCGTTTGGACAATATTGAGGCCAAGCTGCATGAGGCGGGTGTGCGTACCAATACACAGGTAAAGGGCGATATCAAATGAAATTGTTAACAAATTAAAGCCATTTCTGTGACCCTTTTGCAGTACATGAATTGGCTACAAATGAGCGGCAATCGTATACGCATCTCCCAGCTGGTGGAGGAACATCAAAAGAAACGCAAACGTGTTGATCTTAGTGACAATGAGGAAGTCGATGGCGATGGCTTGCCCGTTAGTAAACGCGCCACCCTGTGACCTGGAGTAGACTTGTTTGAGTATTTAAATTTTACATATTTCGTTAAGCTAAATTCCAGCCAGGGCCAGGGAGGAGGGTGTTGAGCAAAGCGAAAGAAATAGCAAAAAAAAAAAAAAAATGACATTAAAATTGTAAATAAATTATATAAAAAAAATAAACACAGCTCTGCTTCTTAGGAAATTAGACAATGGATTAATGTGGTGTACAGTTTAGAGGACGATTTTTGATTTTAATGACAAGGGGAAGGAAAAGTATGGAAAGCCAAAAGCTAAGTGGCAGAAAAGCGATCGGCTTAACCAATTTTGAGTCTCTGCACACAGTTTATTGAACAGTTTCTCAGTTGTGAGGAGCAATAGGGCTATCTATTTCCGTCCCATTCATTAACTGAAAGTAATTTAGTAATATTTGTATAACTTCCAACAACGATTTGATTCAGAGCGTTCAAAAAATTCCCAAATTTTGACGGGGAAAAATCTATTTAGCACAAATTATAATGGGACACATTTTTCTACTCAAACTAGCTGAACAAACATTAATGAGAAAAATTTTTATCTTCTTACCGAAAATTACAAAAATATAGAAAAACATCATGTTTCCCCCGTTTTATACCCTTGCAGAGGGTGTATTGTGTATTGTATTGTAACGCTTAGAAGCATTCTCCTATGATGTCCAATCCACTTTGTCAAAAAGATACCGGTGGCTGGCGGATCTACACTCGCACAGGCACACATGTCCAGTCAACTCGACGACATAGCTACAGGCACACATGTCCGATCCACAACATCGACATCAGCCATTGACATTCAGCTAAAATCTTCATGTCTATACATCCACTAAATGTTTGAGCTTACAAAAAAAGTCTCTCAAACATTTCAACAACATATGGATTCCAAGACCACAACATCTAGCCTCTTGAGTCTTCGTGCACGTGGAACCACACACAACATATAATGGATATACAAGCCAGCATTCAGCGTCAACTTCCCTGATGACCCAGTCGACTTCACACATTGTTTAAGGGCTGTGGCGGTCCCAGGTCATTCTACTCCAATCACAGATCCAGTTCATCTTTCTAGTTCACACACTATACTAACAACTATCGATGCTCCCGCCTTGTGATATTTAACTCACGCACACACACAGATTTAACTCTCCGCCTTTGTGTTACACTCATTCTTACCGGCAGCACGCCGCCTTCAATAAACCGAACTTAAACATAATCCGTGTAAACATACCTATCTCCCTACAAACGCTATACAGCAAGATAGAAGAGATAGTGGAGAAAGAAGCAGAGGAAAAGTGGAAGAACACGACCGGCTGCAGAATCTCTAAAATTATGTGCAAGAAAAGAGACAAAAAACTCACGCACTATACGCTGCAGCTCCAAAGAAGAGACTGCAGACTGCTTATAGGCATATTAACTGGCCACTGCCTAGCAGCCGCTCACACGATAAAGCTAAACTCTGGTGCAAGACTATAGCCGCACGTTGATTTTTCAGTGTACGCATAGAAACAGTGGAGCTGGAAAAAATTTGCGATTACCGTTTGAAAGAACGTTAAAAACGAGAGAAAATAATTGAGAAACATCAACACTCACAGTGCAAAAATTAACCGTTATGTTTCATTTTCGATTTGCGCGAGGTGCGTAACTATAGCCGCAAAGTTTAATTTTCGTATTCTTTGTTTGCTGGCGGCGATTTTATTTGCGTACACTTGGTTGAGTAACTATTAGTAATGGATTTGTAAATATGCCAAGTGGGCCAGTGCTGTCAGATGTCGAGAAAGCCCAAATTTTGGCGCTCAAAAGTGAGAATTGCTCATTTCGTGAAATTGTCTGAAAAATTGGACGGTCCGACAAAGTTGTGCGAAATATTTATAGGTTTTGATTTTGTCAAACATATTTGGTAGAAGAAAATTTGTTTCGTGAATAACTTTGGTGTTTTCGCTTAGATCTCAATGTGCGTTTCAGAATAGATAGATATACGACCAAAGATAAAATATGCTAAGCCACGATGTTGTAACTTTAAAATTGTAGCTCTGACAGTTTTTTGCGGTTTAAGGGGGGAGGGGGAAATTTTGCAAATCTGAAACAAACTCGATCAGGGTACAGTATCCACCTATGTTCATGCAAAAATTTGGGTCTCGATCTCTTATAGTCTCTGAGATCGACGCGTTCATACAGACAGACGGACAGACAGACAAACGGACGGACGGACAGACGGACATGGCTAAATCGACTCGCCTGTTGATGCTGATCAAGAATATATATACTTTATAAGGTCGGAAATGTTTCCTTCTGGCTGTTACATACATTTGCACAACTTCATGATCCCCTTTTACCCATTTTTAATGGGTACAGGGTATAAAAAATGAATATGAAAAAAAACTGGAGGATGTAAGACGAAGACAAATCAGTGTGACCAGCGCCGATTAGTGAATGCTGCAACTAATTCATTAAAGACCGCTAATGAATAGCGGCTGAATGTGGCATAAAGTGACTCGCTGGACCGTTGCACGTTCTTTAAAGAAGTTTGAAAACAGCGACAAAAATTTAAGATGTCTGCAAAGGTTACTTGATCGCCATAAAGAAGCCCGGATGAAATTCGCCAGAGATAAGGGAACTGTCTGGACAAAAATAAGAAGATTTTATAGAGCAACCAAATACTAATTCATCTTTTCAGATCATTTTCTCGGATGAGAAAAAGTAAAATTTGGATTTTCCTGATGGGTTTGCGCACTTTTGGAGGGATTTGAGGAAGGAACATCTGTACTTTTCTAAGAGAAACTTTTGGAGGAGGATCATTGATGATTTGGGCTGTGTTCTGCCGAGTGTGGATGCTTGGAGCTGGCATTTCCAAGCACTCATATGAACTCCAGAGAGTACGTGGACATTTTGCAAATGAATTTATGGCCTTCTCTTCGTGGTAGATGGCGTTAGAAGGTCATTTTCCAAAAGGACAACGCACCAATGCACTAATGTTCGGTTTTTGGAGTGGCCCGCGTGCTCCCCGGACTTGAATCCGATGGAAAACCTTTAAGCGTTGCTTGTCCGAAGTATTAATGCTCAAAACCCTAAGTACAATAGTACTAAGGAGCTCAAATTGACAATAATTAAGGTATGCAAAAAACTGTCCCTTAGTGATTTAAAATACCTCGTAGAGAGTATGCCAAATATGATCTATGAATTAATTAGTGCCAAAAGAGGTTACACTCATTGTTAAAGTGAATAAAAATAAATAAATTATTTAACATTTTTCTATAGTATATTTATTTAAGTAGTGCGGCTATAGTTATGAAACATAACGGTTAATTTTTGCACTGGGGGTGTTGATGTTTGTCACTTATTTTCTCTTATATTTTAACGTTCTTTCAAACGGTAATCGCAACGTTTTCCCAGCTCCACTGTTTCTAGGCGTACACGGAAAATCAAGGTGCGGCTATAGTTTCACAAGAGTTTAGGCATCACGAGGCACCCCAGAAAAGAACCTGAAGGAGTAAGCAGACAAGACTAAAACATCTCCTCTGCTGGCCAAGAGTTCCCCCAAACAACTATTGGCATTTGTCAAAACGTCAAAGATCCTCCAGGATTTCTAAAGAATATGGTACCCTAAAAGCACTCTACAAGGACCGTAAGGTCTATGTGTGGCCCTTTACATGGGGCCAGCCGGAAATACCTACCTACCTAATCCGTGTATTAAACAAAATGGTTAATGTGGCATAACCACATGGTCAAAATAGTGGCGCCATCCATTGCTGAGGTTGGAAGATAACTCAGCTAAATATGTTCAAAAAAAAAATCGTTTAAAACCTTAATTTATATAAATTATACAATCTGCAAGGGGATTTCCTTTATTTTTTTAATGTTAAGGCCCTCCTCTAGTCTAGACAGCGTTTTTGTCGCTGTTTTTAAAAAAATCATGGAAAGAAAACGGTAAAAGATTTTTCAATTCAGTTTTTTGCAATTTATTTATCAATGTTTGTAGAGAAATATCAATTTTTTTATTTTTCGATACGAGGGTCGTCCAAGAAGTTCTCGGCCGCCAACTGATGGTCTATTCGAAGGTGTCCTAACGTGACACTGATGCCGGGATCCTGAGTTTTCGGAAAAAAAAAAAAATAAAAATGGGTAAATAATCATCTGTTTGAACCTCAAAAAAAATTTGTAAAAACAATTAAATTTCTATTTTGGACCCTTTTTTGAAGTCTAGTATAAAAAAAACTAAATAACAACAAATCCCAAAGTCGGAGGTTCAAACAGTAGCCACATTAATTCTGCGTAGATTACAACTGATTTCATTAAAATCGGTTCAGTGCAACTTGCTGAGCGCTCGTATAATTTTTGATACTTACCTTATAAATACCTTACCTACGTAAAAAAAAAATCATTATCACCATAAAAGTACCTTTTCTCATATCTGGCTTTTCCATTTGACCCGATTCGTGGAGCTTGACTTAAAACAGAGGCTGGGCTAATATAATAAAGTTTGCATTTAGAAACAATATTTAAAATTTGCAAGTCAAACTAAATTTTTAGCATTATCCAGTTCTAAAAGAAAGTTCACGACAGGTTTGCCCCAAATTGAAACATATTTCTCTACACATAGTTCAATATATATATATTTGTTTTGTATATATATAGTATATACACACACACATATATTTAGCTTGGTATATAAGTTGATTAAGCTGTAAATACACGTATAACTAAGCAAATTTCATTTTCATTTGTATTTCCATTTTGTATTCTTTCAAGAAGACAAAGTTTTCCAATCTCACGACACTTTTCCATTCTGTTTCGTTGCAGTAAAAGTGTTTTGTTTTTCTCTAACTCCCCTTTGCTCCTTTGCTTTTTGGGGGGGGATAGGCAATAAGCCGGACATCGATTATAGTCAAATCCAACATAATATATGTATATATATATCTCTATATATAAATAGTTAACTACATACATAACTACATCATTTGTTGTAAGCTCAATTAAAATTTGATTTTTGTGCTAAAAAATTGTGGTTTTTTTTTTGTGGGTTTCACATTCATTTATTGATCTGTGTTACTTCATAAAATGCCATTAAGCTTTTTCTCTGTCTGCGCTAGAATATATATTATTACAATTAGACAACAATTAACAATTTAGGCTTGAGGATGAAGCTATGAGAAGGAAGGAAGGGAGATTTGGGGGCGGGGGGTATGGAAGCTAAGCCATATGGGTGTAACCAACTGGGATCGAAGGCGTTTTCAAAATAAAAATGCAATTGTGAATGACAAGATTGTGGTCCGCAATTTCATTTCCAGCAACAATGTTGCGTGTTGTTTAGACACATGTTGCTGGGAGAAAGGTTCCCTTGCAGTACGGGCAGTCAGGGTTTGTCGGGTGTCCAGCATTACTCTAAAGCTAAGGTCCCACAGGCAAATAATTTGCCCAAATTTTGATGAAAAATTGACTAAATAGGCCAACTTAGGAAACTTTTCGGCTATTTTTGATCAAATTGCTTACGTATGGAACCATAGTTTTATTTTTGAGTTGTGCAAAATCTGTAATCATGGCTATTTAGAGACATTTTTATGAAAATTTGGGCAAAATTATTTGCCTGTGGGACCATAGCTTAACAATTGTTATTTTCATATTCCCTGTCAATTCTATATGGTTAATTTCACCATGGTCTGTACCGCTCTGCTATTAAGGTATAACGCACGCGCTTAGTGTATAGTTGGTTACTTTGGAATGAGCTTGCCAATGCTGCCGAAAAAACTGAATTAGTTGCTGTTTGTGATTGTGTTTTATGCCGACCACTGATTGGTAAACCAATATTTTCTTACATGCCAGTGGCAATTTCTCTGCTTTTATTGCCGACCCCTGCTACACAGAATCACACTTGATTCTTGCGTCAATTGAAGTCTAACTTTAATAACTCATTTCTACTAGAAACAGCAGCTTAAAATTGTTGTTGTTTATCTGACACATAACACTTAATCGACATGATGAGAAAACGTCCCTAAATTGTTAGTCTAACTGACACAGCATTATTCTATTATTTGAGAAATTAACCCTTAATCAGTACAAATTAACTCTGCGTTTATATCAGGGCGACAAATCGATTTTGATCCGAATCCCAACATACTTTTCCCAGCGAACCGTATCAAGTGTGACAAAATATATGAACCTAACGCTGTTCCTCACCCAAATTATTGATTTGGCTTAACAAAAGCTATGACTTTTCAAAATCTAAAGTACTGAAATGCGATTTCTTTGTGCGACAGAGTCTTAATATAGCCATGCCATTGCCGTCTTTTTTTCAAATTCCAGATAGAGGTTTAGAATTAGTGTTAATGTACCAGTATAGCCTTGAAACCAGTTTACTAAAGGATTCTCATAAACGACATATCGAAGCATGTTTCCAATTATAAAAGAAGACCCTGATTTTTCTGTATTTGTGCCAACTTTCAAGGTTGAATGAGATAAAACATCATCAACTGCTGAAAAAGCATCTAAGGATTAGGTTGTCCGTGAATGAGATGACTTTTCAAGATCCTACTAGTGCAATCAGTAGGAGACTTTCTTTCCCTTAAAATCAGGGAATCAAACCGAATCCTATTTAGGTTCCGGTTCTGATACGTATGTTTGGGTAAAAGGTTCCGTTTTGGTTCTAACTAACGAAACGAAACGTTTCTGAATCGTTTCTTTCTTTGCACAGAGCGAAATACTAACAAAACCCGAGAAAATGTAACTGTAAAAAAATGAGTTCTGTTCAGTTTGCGTTTGTGAGAGCAAACTAAACGTAAGGCAAAATGCGCTCATCTTGATTTGCGAACAAAGGGAATCGGAACGATATGCAACGAGCGCGAATAGTTCGGAAACGTTTGCTGCTCAATTTGTATACACTTAGTTGTTTTTTTTTCCTGTTGCTTACTTCTTTGTTTCTCTCAGCTTTGTTGTTTTCGTTTGCTTTTATTTTATTTCCGATAAAAGCCGATCATTCCGCAAACGATTTCTTAGTATACGTTTCGTTCCGAAACGTTCCAAAGCGCAGCTGTCGGGAGAACAATATTCCAATTGTTTCGTTTGCGCTCTTCGGCAATGGAAAGTTAGTGGTTTCGTTTTCCCTGACTATAGTAACAGCTACAAAACATATGAATAGTTTCTTAGCTTTCGCGAACGGTTCGTTAAACGTTTCGTTTGTTTGCCCGCTCTGGTTCTAACAATGTTTCGGTATTCGGTACGAACTGGTCATTAAATTTCCGATCCCATCGAGTAATCGACTCCGAAACTTCTCTTCTTGCTTTAAAAAATTACTATTTTATCTTATTTAGCCCATAGTTAACATTATTTTACGTTTTTTCTAAGCGTTTTCGTGTCGAAAGTATGGGGTTTGGCCTGATCTCGCGCCTATTTTATTTCACAATAAAAAAGTTTTGATACAGTCTAAAATATCGACTGGAAATCAACACGGAAAAGTCTAAAACAATGATAATTCGAGATGCGAGGAAGCCTGACGAGAGTTGACAAATGGACACTTTGCATTATAGAACTAGAAACGGTAAAACTGTTCAAATATCTTGGAGTGACCTTAGCTTCAAACATGTCATTTAAACAGCAAATTAATCTAAAACTAAGCGAATCCAAAAGAGCACTGAACGGCACATGTAAACAATGTAAGCGCGAGTACAAAGTACAAAATGTGTCAGGCAAGGGCAAAGGTTTGGGGATGGAAGTCACACGAAAATGCCGAAAAATTGTTAAGATTCTTTTTGAAAAAAATATTTTATTTCCCAAACAATACGCCGACATATACGATACATTTGCACACACACTACCAAACAAAATCATGTCTTTGTCAGCTAACAGGTACCCGAATATGGTAGCGTCTTAACCAGAGATTAAAACCGTAACCGAAACCGTAACCCGTAACCGCTTTTATTACCATAACCGGTTATCAGTACCGAAACAGAAACAAATATAAGGGTTAATTTCGGTTTTCCTCTACTAAAACTTTCGATAAACGTTAATCAGTGCCGGTCAAATGTAGAGGACAGAAAAGTGTGCTTGTGTGTAGTGAGCAATAGAGCTCTCTCCAGACTACATCCGTTTTACATGCAAGTGTTCAGTGTTCACCGATTCACACAGCCATAAGTTCGGCTCGCGTTTGCATAAAAACAAAAGGACATCGGCCCTGGTAGCTATCGCTGGCCGGCTCTAGACCAGGTCAAGCCAAATGGAGAGGAGAGAAAATATGCCCTTCTCTCTCTAACACTCAGTTATGCATGGCCGGCTCTGACGTAAATTTATTTGATGTATGCACAATGAACATTTTACATGCATACATTGCGCCGCACTGTTGCTGACGGGCACAAAGAAAAGGGAGCGATCGAGAAAGAATGAGTGCAGCTAACCAAAATATTTACCCTCCTCGTCTTTCCTATACATATGTGATATTAGACTGGATGCTGTCAAAATTGGCATCTGCTAATTCTGATTTTTTCTGTAACCTAATATGTGCCACAACATTAGCGAAATTATTCCAGTTTGAGCACCAGGAAAAGTTGCACCAACAAGAATGCAGGGCGAACTGTTAGTCTTTGGTAACTTGTATTCTATGTGGATTAAATAATAATAATTTGAAATCAAAAACAACAACTCAGCATTCACCAAACTTTAGTCTCACGAGGTAAAATTTTAGAGAACCAAGTCTGTTCGAGAATGATGCTCACCTATGTGCAATATTTCTTGATCCGAGATATAATATAATATATCTTTATCTGCTGAGCAGAAAATTAACTGTATTAAATTGTTATGAATTCTGCACAATCAAATAATGGACAGCCATAATTTGATTGAATTATTAGGGAAAAACAGTCCAAAACCAAGTTGGTCGGAGATTTCCAACAGTTTTTATTAACAACAATCTGACATCTTCATTAAAAATATGTATTATCAAAAGTTTTGCTAGCAGTACCACTCACACAAATAAGTGTTTAGCTTTTGTACTTAGGAGTAGAATTTTTAATAAATCCCCTCGGCATGATTTGTCAAAGCTATATTTTATACTTATAACCGTAACCGTAACCAAAACCCGAAACAGAATTAGTTAAATAACCGTAACCAGTACCGTAACCGATATCCCACAACCGTAATATAACCGTAACCGGAAAAAAGCGATCGGGCAAAACAGTAACCGTTACCCAAACCGTTATTCGTTCGGGATTTAATCTCTGGTCTGAACTGATAGCGTAGTCATTGCAATGCTTCCAAAAATTTAGACCTAACCGACCCTAACACCTGGAAAGAGAGTCATCAGTCCACACTACTGGCTCTAGGCCCGAGAAAATAATTACTTTAGGGAAGACTATGACACTTTAACCATTTCCTATATTTGCAGTTTAAGAACAGAGGTACTGGCGCTTAACCACACAGACGCGTGCAGCCTTTGCCACATGAGAGCACGCAAAGATGTGTCTCACTTCATAGCAGTCTGTGTCCAACCTTGAACGAACTGAGGAAGAGCATACATCTTACATTGGAAGAGCTTTTAGCAATCTTAAACGGGCAATCTTGGAGTGTATTGGAAAAATACTGGCTGGATGCTTACAAATACAGGGCAAGAATCCTGCAGAAGACATTTTAAAACAGAATTCTGTTTATTTTTTTATATAAATTAGTGGAGCCCGGAACTCCATCCTGAGGAGTGAAAGATCTACATCTCGCGACGAGCGTGGAAGTTATGAAGGTTGTGTAACTCTGAAGGAAGGGTATTCCGGTAGCTCTAGTTTACCATGCTATATATATATAATACTACTACAAAAGTTTTGCTAAGCCAGACTCTATTGTTGTGCCAGCTTTGCAGTCTAGTTGTTCCACTCAGAACCTAAATTGTAGCAAATTAAAAATATCGGTTCCGGTTCTGAGTTCTACAGTTTCGGTTTGATTCCCTGCTTATAACAGCTACGGTTCAGCTTCTTGAAACGGACCAAGGTAAAGGTTCTAAATATTGAACTTATATCATCCTCATAACATTGAAATGAAGTTACGTTAAAATTATTGTCCCACAGAAGCAATCAGCAGTCTAAAATTTTAGAAACTTACCGCCAAAAAAGCGGTGGAAATTTTGTTTTGTTATGAACCAAAATCTTGTGTTCGATGCATTTGATTTATACATATTTACAACTATATAGACATTCCATCAGTTGATGGCTGAACTATACCTCATCGTTTTTACATTATTTAATAAATCGGTGAGGAACACTGGCGTAGATAGCTTTTTTACAATGGGGAAGGAGAACATTTTTGTTTTTGGGGTCCTTAAAATTTGATTTATTTGCTTAGTTCTTCTACAAAATAAAGTCATCTCATGTAATTCAGATTTTTAAACTTAATCCCCCAAAACTAACTACGCCACTGATTCGAAATTTCATATTTTTCGTTTAAAAAGAATTATTTTGAAACATGTCAATTTTTTTTAAAATGTCTTTCTTTCTTTCTCCATCTCTTTTCGATCCCAGTTTTTTGTTTGATTTTTATATGGCTTAATATAACTTATGTATTTAAATGGTAATGCCTAAGAGGGGGGGGGAGAGGGCGGCCAAATTGTGGGCCATTATCTAACAATATTTCGTTTACACATCGAGTCATTGAAACACACACAACTAGAATGCAGTTAATAAATGTTACATTTTGAGATAGGGATTCAATCATCCATCATTCAATAAGCCCAAATGGATTTATTTGCCATTTTCTTCATCTGTTTTGGTTTAGTTTTTAGTTTGTAATGTCTTTAAGAGTAAGCAAAAACTATAAACTAATTGTTAAAATTTGTATGCACACGCGGGTGTGCGTACGTTTAAAAAAAGGTAAACAATCCGCAAAATGGAAGCGGTTTGGAACTGTGCCTCATATATGTATATATATATATATACTAGAATAGTTAGTCCAGGCTATACATTACTACTGCCGGAAGAGATAAGCTAACCCTTCCGGCTGCTGCTTAACAAAACGAAAAAAAAAAATTTAGAATTAAATAAGAAATCAAACAATTCAAAATTTTGCACTAGTTTTTGCCATTCACTGGATTAATGATGGCATTGTTCGTTTGGTTGGTATTGGTGGGTGGTTCCAGGCCATTCTTTAGTAGTAGATTCGCATTTGGCGGTCTTCGCTTGGGCAGAAATACCTGAAAGAAAAGGATATGAAAACATGAATACGAAAGAGATGGAGATGTAAAGATAATACCAATTTATGGATGTGGACAAGTAGGACTAAAATTTGCAAACAGTTTTCTTAGTTAGCCAAAAAGAAGAGGAAAACAGCTTGAAAAGTTCCTTTCAACGGAAGTTGAAAATGAACTGAAGTTAAATCTAAGATTTCACTCAGACAGTGGAAAGGGAATCGCTCTTACTAATATAGAAAGATTGAGTAAAATTGGCTCTATCTCGTAGTGTCCGGTTTTTGCTGTCGCTTACCATAATTTCCACGAAAACTTCAATCGCTGTGCCTGCTCGGGCGCCAATGAAAAATACAAACAGCAGTGGAAAGGCAATCTCTCTAGGATTAAGTAAAATTGGCTCTATCTCGTAATGCCCGGTTTTTGCTGTTAGTCGCTTAGAATAATTTTCACGAAAACTATTATCGCTGTGCCTGCTCGGGCGCCAATAAAAATTTCAATAACAGTGGAAAGGGAATCTCATTGACTTATATACAGACAGCGGATTTTATGCAACTTTTTAAATAAAGGCAGATTGAGGTGAAAATTTGGATTTATACTAATTAAATAACCCACTTTCCATTGAAAACTGCATATCCAATATATGCAAATTTTGCATATGTAAAATATGTAAAAAAATATGCAAAATATGCAACACCGCAAAATTCGGCAAAATTTCATATGAGTATTTAAAAAACCGCAGGCGTTGGCAAATGAAAGGTATAGTGAGCGTTCTAATATATTGGAAATTTTTTTACATTTTTCATAAGAGCTTAGATTATTATGAACATTTATAGACGGCAATAGTAAACAAGTAAATACTGTAAAGGAACAAATGGTCAAAAAAATCGCGAAATATCAAAAATTAACGTTTGAGTTTCATAAGTATCATAAAGTCGCGTGACCAAGAAAATCAACGGACCGAAGATAATGGTGAAGATTGAATAGCAATTGAAGACGCGTAAATAAGAGGTGTAGACTAAAAACCGCGAAATTTGTCAAATTTATATTTGAGTACTTATGAAAGCGCAGGCGTTAATAAATAAGAGGCGTAGATTGAATAATCCAAAAATTGGACAATTTTTCGTATGACCTATGATTATTATGAAGATTTGATGGATGGCAATGTAGACGGGTAAATAGAAGATGTAGATAGAACGGCTCAAAGAATCGCGAAATTTGCAAATTCTTCATATGATTAAAGATAATTTTGAAGACTTAACAGACGGCAATAGTAAACGAGTATATATAGGAAGTGTAAGCCGTATAGTCAAAAATTATTATTTGAGCTTGGTTTTTTGCAAAGTTTGCAAAATTTTATGATTTTTGGGAAGCATTAAGATTTGATAGATGGCGATTGTAGACGCGTAAATGGTTGGATCCAACGGTCCGAAAGTCGCGAAATTTCTAAAACTTTTTGTATAATGTGGACGGGAAAATTGATGGGTCAAGATCAAGATCGGTCCAAAAAATCCGGATATATACAATATTTTATGATTTGTTTAGACTATCACGAAGATGTAATGGTTGGCAATTAAAGACGGGTAAATAAGAGACTATATTCTTCAGCTTTGGTCCTCCATTATGTATATCGCGGTTCAGTAGTGTCATAATCATGACTATGTTATTATAATTTGTGGTATTGGAAAGCAATTTCTTGAGTTATTAGCGGTCTTATTACCATGGAGAACCCTTAGCTTCGAATGGCTCTTATGCATTGATCGTAGCATTTTTCACTCTATAGGGAGTACAATTTGTTTGGAATTGTTACTATTTTTGATCCTCTTTGGTGTTTTTCCGCTATTTAATGATTTGTCGGTAACGGAAAGTGGTTTAAAACGATTCCTATAATCTTGACTATATTCTTTAGTATTGGTCTTCCATGGTATTTATCGCGGTTCAGTAAATTCATGGCAATGTTACTATGTGTGGCCATTTGTGGACTTGAAGAGCAGTTTCTTAAGTAATTAGCGGTCTTGTTACCATGGAGATCCGTATTATTTCGCGATTATAAAAGTCGACAGTCACGGTAAATAGGTTAAAATAACTCGGTTACTTCATATGGAAAAATGTATTTCAAAACAGTTTTATGGCAAATCTTTTAGCCGTTTTTAAATCAAAAGTATTTTTTATTACTCATCTTCTGTTGTTGACCTTTTAGTAACCCTGGCCTACCAGGATAATATGTGATCTGAAACATGGAGTTTCATATAATATAGGTTTTTGCATATTTTGCATATTTTGCATAGTTTGCATATTTTAATATGCAAATATGCAATTTATGCAAAATAGTTTTTAGCGGACTTACATCATCTTTCAATAAAAATAAGATGTGTGCAATCAGAAATTAAATCCGACAAGCGGTTCAAAATATGCAAATATGCAAAATCCGCTGTCTACTTATATAGTAGGACTGAGTAAAATTGTGTCTGGTTTTTGCTGTTAAGTCGCTTAGAATAATTTCCACGAAAACTTCTATCGATGTGCCTGCTCGGGCGCCAATTAAAAATTCCAATAGCAGTGGAAAGGGAATCTCATTGACTTATATAGTAGGACTGAGTAAAATTAGTGTCTGGTTTTTGCTATTAAGTCGCTTACAATAATATCCACGAAAACTTCTATCGATGTGCCTGCTCGGGCGCCAATAAAAAATTCCTATAAGTATTTTTATGGGATTAAAAATTTAATTATATTTCGAGCCGCGATAGTAGAGAGCTTTAGCTAGCTAGTGCCAAATGACGAACTCCTTTTGTTCAAATCAATCACTAGTATATCGCCAATATGATAAAATGTCCCATCCATTAATTGTATTTGATCCTTGTTAAAAAACACTCACCTTTAGTGCTCCCAAAACCATCAGATAGAACCAATAAAGTTGCGGCAAGAATAAAATGGCAATACTGATCAGGCAACCGTATGGCAAACCGCACATGGCCGACCAAAATGAAGACGCCTCAATGGCCAAGCTGTAGCGCCACATCACATAGGGCCACATGCATACGCGACACACAAAGAATGTGGCCAGCATGAGTAATCCATTGATTACATAGACACGCGAATCCTTCAGTCGCATCGTGCTCAATATGCTGCGCAAGGAGACAAATGGCGTGGAGAACTCCATCATGAACATGTAGCTATAGATGCAATGACCTCCACCACGTATATACTAGATAAATAAAGCAACATTAGCTAAGCCCCACTCAAAACGTGTTCGCCTGCGTACCGTCACCACCAGCAGACCAAAGGTGCCAATGAATACATGATGTATCATCATCACCGGATGCGTTAAAACATATTTCAAAAAATCCCAACGTCCATCTTTCGGTATCTCGACTAAAGCACCATCATAGTCGCAGATCTCATGCGGGGTACCTGGTGTGCTGCCATTATTGTTGCCTCCATCGCCTCCATAGTTGCCGCTTGCCTTGTCATAGTAGCAGCTGCTGCTGCTGCTGCTGCTGCTGTTCCGGGCAGCAAGTCCGTTGCTGCTCAAGAGTTTCGATTTGGTGACACGCAATAAATGCAATTTATCGGCAATCTTCTGGGTGTGCACCTTGTACATGGACCAAATGTCATACATAAAATAGGCAGTGCCAAACCAACCGTAGGCCTCCATAAGGAAGTGTGAGGCGTAAACAAACGATTTGGTGCAAGTGGATTTGCAGACAATGAGGCCAACCAGAAAGGAGAACGAGGCCTGAATGGCCGAGACAACTCTGAAAATAGAGAGAAGGAGAGAGTGTAAAAATATCTATATCTTATGTTCTCTGAAATTTTCAATAAAAATGTGAAATACTTTAAGGCATTTTCTTAAGAAACACAACTTTTGTCATACTTTAATCAACGCTCTCGTTTTCTTTAGTGTTTGAGTCGTGTCGGCTCTTGCTTGTATCAAAACAGTACAAAAACGTTGCCTACTTTTTGGCTTTTCCTTAAGGAACACAACTTTTGTCATACTTTAACCTACGCTCTCGTTTTCTTTAGTGTTTGAGTCGTGTCGGCCAACTTGTAGGAAATCGTGTTAATTTCACTCGAGCCTAAGATAGAAACTCATCTTCTTTTCGTTTTCTTCTCTTTATTTCTTTTTTCTTGTTAGTGTCGACGTGTCTTGTACAGCGAAATGGGCCTATATTTATCAAGTAACTGTTGCTCCAGCAAACCATTATAAGTGGGCTGACGTCTAACAGAGTTTGATCTTAAAAAGTCGACCAAAGTAGTGGACTTTGAATTAGTGGGCATTTTATTTAGAAATAAGGCTAGAGGAGTCGTTGATTTGGGATGGCTGCCGCCCTCTGGTCGTATCGTTGACTCCGAAGAAGCGCACGAATGTGTTCGAAATTCCAAATCCGAAATAACAGATACAGGCTGGGGTAGATGTCGAACTGGTAAACGTTTGCGATGGTTTTCCACTCTAGTTGAATGTGTTGGTTCTCTCAGATTACAACGTTGATAGCTTGTGCTGGAGGTGGTGGGCAGTGCGAACAGGGATAAAGAATTCGAAGCAGAAATTCCTGTGTATGCGGAACTGTTGGAGCTTGTATTTTGAGTATAGTTGTCCTCTTCCGCTGGTTCTGGGGTAAAACTAAGACTTTCCTCGCTAGAGACTGAAGCATTTCTGAATTTGGGAATTTTCCGAATATTTTCCTCCTCGTCGTATTCGAATTGTGTGACTTGTGAGACTGAACGTCGTCTAACTCGCTCTTCCTCCAAATTCTGCCAACTAAGATCTTTTCTTTGCTGTTTGAGTAATCTTTGGGAACTGGGTTCCGATAGGCGTACGCTGGGCTTTAGGCTGCTGTTGAGGGTCTTATCACAGCCCGAAGTTTTACGTTGGGTTAACCTACTTTCATTCCAAGAAGAGTTTTTCAATGAGGTCTTCAACTGATGTGGCTTTCTTATATACGTAACACAATGACACCATTCATCGGGAGCTTGCAATGTATCTTCTGATGGTTCACTTACTTTTGGCACTGCACTCAAACCATAACCCAATTTGGGTGCTTCTCTGATTTTACTAATCACTGAACCGAAGTCCGAGTCTAGGTAGCTACGGGAATATCTTTGTTTTGAGGGATTTCCATAACGAGCCTCTTGTTGAAGAGAGCACAAAGATCTTTGCTTCTGGCAGGGTATGGAGGATTTCCGTTCATCTTCAGTCATAGAGGAGTATGGCAAGGAGCAGTCTGTATAACTGCTATAATGCTTTGAAGTACTCCAAGAACTCTGCGGTGTAGTGGTATATCCGCTTCGTGAGCTTACAAACCTAGAGTCCTTTTCCGTAAGGGTACTCCATTTCAAAGATTTCTCAGTTTTAGCGGACGGTACCAAACTCTCCGAGCATTTACATGTTTGATTTGAAAACTGATGAGATGGATTCAAGTCGCTGGTGGACGTACTGGTACAAACACAGGATTGTAACGTTTTAGTTGGGTTGACAGTTTCAGTTGCTTTATTTCGGCATTTTACTTGCTTCTTTTTCCTTAGGATTACAGGTTTTTTCTTTACCTCTGGACTGGGTTTGGGCTCTGGTCTGGGCGGACTAAGCGATTTCTTTTTAGGTCGTTTGGTTATTGCACGTTTTTTGGCTACTTGACGCATTAATTGTAAATAATCCGAGGCTAGGAAACAGGAGCGTGCGCAGGGATACTTACTAGCATTGCAGTAGCCTTTATCAAATGAATTGATGGTCTTTATTTTGCACTGACATGAGCATTTATTGGCACTCGGTGCGGTATCAACCTCAGGGCTTTGAGTACATTTGTCACAGGTGGGGCAAAGCATTGGTTTAAGCATTTCGGAGTTTCCATGGTAGTGCTCTGTGGGTGAATCGTATCTTTCCTGAGGGTTATCTCCGTGAGAATAAGCTGAACGGTAGTTTTGAATGGATTTCTCGAGGGAATAAGCTGGACAGTAGCTTTCAGGTGAAGTATTCTGACAGTAGTGGTTTCTTGATGCTTCCTGTGTATAATCTTGACGATAGTTTTGCTGGGATTCTTCATGGGAATAATTTTGACGGTAGTTTTCAGGTGAAGTATTTTGATAGAAGTTGTTTCTTGCTACTTCTTGTGAATAATTTTGACGATAGTTGACGCCTGTTACTTCCGGTGAATAATCCTGACGGCAGTTTTCCTGAAAATTAGCTGGACAGTAGTTTTCAGGTGAAGTATTTTGACAGCAGTTGTTTCTTGCTACTTCTTGTGAATAATTTTGACGATAGTTGACGCCTGTTACTTCCGGTGAATAATCCTGACGGCAGTTTTCCTGAAAATTAGCTGGACAGTAGTTTTCAGGTGAAGTATTTTGACAGCAGTTGTTTCTTGCTACTTCTTGTGAATAATCTTGACGACAGTTGTCTTCTGTTACATCCAGTGAATAATCTTGACGGTAGTTTTGTTGGAAATTAACTGGACAGTAGTTTTCAGGTGAAGTATTCTGGCAGTAGTTGTTCCTTAATGCTTCTTGTGAATAATCTTGACAGTAGTTTTGCTTGGATTCTTCAGGGAAATAATTTTGAGGGTAGTTTTCCGGTGAATTATTCGTACGGTAGTTATCTTGCAAAGTATTTGTCCCAAAGTTTTCCTGTGAAGTATTCCGACGATAGTTTTCTTTTAAATCTTCGGCTGAAGTACATTGGCGGTAGTTTTCGGGTGAAGCATTCGCAGGGTACTTTTCCCTTAAAGTATTCTGACAGTAGTTTTCCGGAGAAGTGTTCCGGCGGTAGTGTTTCTGTACACCATATTGGGGGTTGTTTTTTCGTGGAGTCTTCTGACGGTAGTTTTTCTGTAAAGTATCCTTACGATAGTTTTTTTGTGAAATATCTTCACGATAGTTTTGCTGTACAGTATTTGAACGGTAGTTTTCTGGTGAAGTATTCGAACGATAGTTTTCCGGTGAAGTATTTTGACAATGATTTTCCCTTGAAGTCCTCTGAAGTTGTGAAATATCATCACGATAGCTTTCCTGTAAACTATGCGTACCATAGTTTTCCTGTTTAACATCTTGACAATAGTTTCCCACACAGTTTTCCTCTAAAGTACTCTCCTGACAGTTACATTTTTGTACTTCCTGCAAATTATTTTCATTTCCCGCTATACCCACAATGGTGTTTGAACTTTTGGGTGTATTCGATTCAGCTTTCAATGTACTATTGCTAGGAGTACTCTCCTTTAAACACCAAGTACAACGTGCTGGTTGTGTATGGAATAATGGTAAGGGTTCATAGCGTACACGACGTGTACTTTTTATCTCACCGCCTTGGGCTTTCCTCTCTGCCTGCTCTTTTAAATATTGACGATAGTTGTTATTGAAATTGTACAGCAAATGGCGTCCCGGTCGTATGCAACGCTTGCAGAGACCCGCAAAACCACCCAATATACCTTTGTGTCGCTTAGGAGGCTGAACAGCGGTGGCCTCACCCGAGGGAGTGCGTGGATGAGCACAACAGGCTACAATGGTATTGCTGTTCTCAAGCTTCTCTGGTTGTAGATGACAAGTATAGATGACAGTTGCTGGAGTTGGAGTTGGTAGTTGCTTAAGCGCTGGACAGGTGGTTTTGGTGCAGGGTTCTACCGCTGGGGTTTCTGTGGTTTCAGGCTGTGGTTTCAGCTCTTCCTGTGTCTTTTCTTTCGGTACCGCCTGATCCCCCAGACTTTGTTCTGGCTCTCTTTTATCCCGTGGCTCGGGACAATAACGCTTCGATGTACCATATAGAGGATAACGTTGTTTCATACCCTCCTCGTAGGTCTTCAGCAGGCCATAGAACTCGGGTGATATGCGACGATAGTGCGCCGGATTGAGTCGCCGCTGCTGCGCCTGACGCAAATCATATTTCTTGCGTAGACGCGGCAGTAGGGGCTCCGTGCGGCGCGCTGTCAAACAATCACCAGATCTTGGTTGACCATCCGCCTGAAACAGACAGGAGCAACTTTTGCCGGAGCGGATCATATCTTTGGGACGCTGGCGTACTATTTGTTGTTTCGGCTCTACGCAGTTGCTCTTCTCACTGACCTCTTGCCCATTCCTGGCCGCCAGTAAGAGCTCTGTTGACGTCACCTTATCCAAAAAGACTTTCTGCTTGCGAAACCAATCCGTGGCCAAATCCGGCACCAGCAAACGTTCACGCTTGCGTCCATTTGGTATAAGTTGCTGCAGTCCGGCGGCATCCCCTTCACAACGTTCAGCCAGGTCGGAAGTATGGCTATCGTTTACCCGTCGCGGTGGAAAATTGAGCATACTTTTTGCTATAAAACGATCCTGACCCTGCAGCGAGTTAATCTTGTACTCATTGTGACGGGCCAGGGCCTGATGTAACCTGGACTCGGGTCGGGAGTCATTATCAGCTACAGACGTCATCTATGTGGCATATGGGTGTGGGAATTTCGTAAAAAACCCGAATGACCAAATACAACAAATAAATTTTGGAGAATTATTTCGAAAATTTTTAAACGTCGAAAATTGTTGACGCAGCATAAAGTAAGCGAGCGAGCAGAGGGCGCCGGGTGACAGAAATGGGATGGGGTAGGAGCGACATACTGTTAATTGAAGGGGACAATCAATCAGATTAGACCACACAGCGGGGTGCATCAAGGAACGGAGCAAAGCACCGTGCAGTATTAAGCGATTTTTGGTTGGCCCAAAATGGAAGAATTAAATTTGGTTTCAACAAGACGGTGCCACGCGCGAAACCATGGACCAATTGAGAGGCAAACTCAACACAAAAAACAATGTTTTGGACCGCCAGGATCATGTGATTTTTGTGGGGCTATGTGAAGTCTCTAATGGATGAACCAGCTCAACAACCATCCGATTTTGATCAAACTATGTCGAACTAAACATACGATTTGAAGACACTAGCATTGTTAGTAGGCCACGTCCTAGAAATTTTCGGCTTAATAGAATCAAAATTCCAAAAAATTCTCCATTAAAAACAACAACAAAATTATCGATTATGTTTGCCTGCTGCCAAGGCTGCTGCAATCCGTGCTCGTATCCGGCATTCCAGCCGCCTGAGTGGCAAGCAACAAAATCATGTGTAATCCAGGACTATTCTCAGTCTCAGTGCAAAACTCCACCAGCCGGTAGGGAAAAGGAAACACCTCCCTGCAATAGCACTTGTCGTCGGAATCAGCATATTGTCGAGGCTTTATGCTTTCTCTTCAAATGCCCCACCTATTATATGCTCTCCACTCTCTTTAAGCTGGCCCATCAGCAGAGTCAGCCGCTTAAGCTGTATCCACGTGACCGCATCTGGGATGTCATGCTAAACGTAAGAGCACCCTATACCGAACTGAATGACCTGGACATCTATGACAGCATGTATGATCGCTGCGGTGATCCCATCGATCCGCTAGACTGTAATAATATTTTGAAAATAGTTCGCTTGATGTTTCTCAGGTCCGTCCTGACGCCGCATCAGCATCAATATCTGCTCAAACTGTTGAGGCGTCTCAATGAGCGGGCCATATACCGTGTCAATTTGGAACGTTTGCTCGAGACACTGCAGAGTGTCACACTGAAGGAGCTGGTGTGCAGTATACTTGATCGGGATCGGTTGGCGGCCTCATTTCACAATGCCCGCTTGTGCAAAGAGTTGTGCAATCTCTATCAGCTGGTGACCACCACGAACAAGAACTCGATTATACGACAGCGCAAGGAGAACATGATTAAGAAACTGGCCAGAGCTGGAGGAGTGGGTGGTTCAAGGAAGCCGGATCAGAAGCGTAAAATTTTGGGCACACAGCAGCCGTATTGTGTACGTAGACCAGTGGAGGTGGATATAGATTCGCCGCCTGCTGTTGAGATATCCAATGCGCCTGCCACCAGATCCAAGAATGCACCATCGAAGCATTCGTCTAAAAGATCCACGCCAAGTGTAAAATCTGGTCCTAAAAAGAAAGTACGCCATCAAACTTTTCAGCAGCCGATTGTAATGGATGCACGCCCTTCCGACAGATCCGAATATCGTCGTTCTTCGTATACCTCACGCAGCTCTGGAAGTTCTAGCCGACGGATCAGATCAATATATATCACTGGTAAAGGTAAAGCAGTACGAATGCAGAGCGGTGGTGGTGGTCAATAATTTTGTTGTTGTACACAAAAAAATTAAAACCAAATTTCAAGTGAAATTTTTTTTTTTGTTGAGCTGCAGCAAAAGAGCTAAGCAGGGCCGGTGACTGTCTCTCTCTCTCTGACAAGAGCTGGCTCTTAAGAGCCGCGAGTAATGTGCGTTTTCGTATCTTTGGAAAAACAAAAGTTGTCTATGTGGGCTCAGTTGCTCACTTGCTTCATTGTGGAGTTGTTTAATCGCTCTTGGAATTAATAAGGTGAAGCCGTGCGAGAGAGCGCTTTTTCTGTTTGTAGAGCCAAAGGGCCAGTGCGTCGTGAATGTTAGAAGCGAAAGGCAATATATTTGCAAGCCGTTTCAAAGAAAAGTCGGACGTAATAAACGACGAACCGTACTGCTCTGGTATTAAGGATGACATACTCACTGCCAAAATACCAGATCCAGTGCAAGTTGACACTAGGACAACTTTACACAAAACAGCCCGGAGCAGACTATAAAATTTCCGCAAATTGTTTTTTGTTCTTTGGAGATTGTTGGGCATAATTACAACTTCAGTCCTCCAGGAGCCGCAAGTCATGCTAGATGAATAGCTAAGGAGAAACATCGATGGTAACATCGATGCATTGATGTTTTTATCTAAGCTGCAGACATCGATGATTTTGGTTCACAATCGATGTTTTTGCAACCCTACATAAACAAGAAAAGGCCACGCTATTTTCTTATAAAATATACTTGGCGTCCATAGGAAAGGTTAGGTGACCAATTCGCGGTTCTGTATATATGCAATATGCAACTATCCAAATAAATGTGATTGGACCAAATTCTTTTATGTATGAATATCCATTTAGATGCTATACTCAAAAATAGTGCGACTTATTAAAACTCATAAATTTTCCATGATTTTAACACACAGGGAGTGTGTTTTCTTAAGCTCAAGATATCTTTTGACTTCCCTGCCTTAACGACGTGTTTTCCAAATGTTAGCGAATTGTGAATAACTAAAACAGTCCAAACTATAAATACTTTTTATAGCATTATTCGAGAAGTCGCCTCCCGGTGGAATAGTTTTTATTTAATAATAAAGCGAATTTTTCTTCTGTCTGACCATTTATCCACAATTTTACTCCAAACTCTAAGCAACTCCAAAAGCCCCGCTGTAAAAAGCACAAAAACTTTGACTAGAAACTTTTCAAGAAATTTCAGAAATCCTAACCTCTTAGAAAAGGTGCCACTTTGCAAATTTCTGGTAGAAAATATGCCGCTATTTCACTTATTATACCACTAATATGCGAGAAGATGCGAAAAACAAAAAATGGGAAGTGAACTGAAGTCTGTCCAAGCTGTCTGAGCCCACTAAAAGAAGTGGCTTAAAAATATTTATGTATTCCGGCAACATACACAGCTTCTAAAAAAAGATCGAAATAGAAAAAAACGTTGTACAATGTACATTGTACACATAAAACAAACAAACAACCTACCCCCCCCCTCCCTGCCGCCTCAACACTAAAGAATCAATAAATTTACATTGAAAATATTTTTAAATTTGGTCCCCAGTAGAGCCAGAAATCGAATCTAACATTCTAGGCTTGAAATCTACTACAATGCTACTTTGCCTAATTCCCGTTTCGACTTTGCTGCTGGGTTTTCCTTCCAGTTCCCACCCACTTCAATTCACTTCCCAACCACTTACCACCCCATTCCCCCACTTCCTATCCATATCCCACCACTTCCCACAAAGTTTCCACCCACTTCCCATAAATCCCACTTCCCAAAAACCAAACACTAAAGCCCACACACCATCCACTTTTCAACCACTTCCCTCCCATTTCCTAGTGAGCATCCCGGCGGTATTTCCATCACATTTATTACTACAAACCAAGTTTCAAGTCAATGGGGAAAAAAATAGTTTTGTTGCATCTAGAATTTTCTGGAAATTTTCACGCCTGAAGAGTGGATTTTCAGACATTGCAAAATCACATTTAAAATTATTTTGTATTCTCCTTACAAACCGCGATTCAAGTCAATCTGTTAAATAATAGTATTTTTGCATAAAGAGTTTTGCAGGAATTTTCCGACCGTTGGGTCATATTTTCCAACACCGAAAATCACATCTCAATTTATTTCACTTACTACAAGCCGACTTCTCAAGCCGACTTTCAAGCCAATCGGATAAAAAAAGTAGTTTTTTGCGTGCAGAATTTTCCGGCCATTTTTCCCGTAGGCAGTTTTCCAAAAAATTGGTACGCAGTTATTGTTGAATTTTTATATCGATCTTTGAAAATGAGTTTGAATCGGATCGAATGATAAACATTCGACAGATCGATTCTATAAATTTTAGAGTCACGCTGTTTCTATTTTACTTTTTGTGTAACTTTGAAAATGAGTTTGTTGCTAATCGCTGGCAACTACACCCATGCAACCTTGACCACCCATTTTCCACCCGGGGTGGTAAATTTTCGGAATATTGGTATGCAGTTATTGTTGAATTCTGAATCAGATCCACTCCATTTTCGAATTCTAAAATCCGATCTTAGTACTCACTGTCAGCATAAGATAAAACTACTGTGAAAGCTCAGCTTCCTAAGGTTTATAGTTTAGGCTTTGCGGCAGTCACCAATCAGTGGGTCAGTCAGGTGGAACTCTTTTATATTTATAGATATTAAAACTCCATTCAAACAATTCAGGATTTGTTTGAGCATCTTTATCTATATAATAGATTACACTTTATTACAAAATCAAATGCCTTCTGGTCTGCGCGCTTCATAATTATAAATGGTCTGCCACCGAATTGAAAATGGCCAGCGTGGCGCGAGGGGAGAGAGTCAGCCGCCCATGTCAGCAGTCGTGGGTTCGAATTCATGACCTGACGCTAGCGAAGATTTTTTATTCTTTTTTTTTGTTTTCAAATTGTATTTTTAAACAAATAAAATTTTTTGTTATTCTTCGATATCAAGAAAACACACTTCTAGTAAATATTTTCAGCATTTAAACGTTTGTTTAGTTTTGGAGAGCAATGGGTGCTGCGTTGAGGAAATGCTTTCTTAGTACAATGTCCGATCACTATAGGAAGCTATTGTGAAATTTTGAAATTTCTAACTATTACGGGTTGTTCTGGGGACTGATGATCACAGTAATGCTTATACTGTATGTACTTAACTTTTTACAAGGCGATCATCAGGTAACAAATGGCCCGCTCTCACGTCGACGTTGATAAAAAATAAGCTTGACAATCAAGTAGATCAGCAAAAGCACGATTCAAGCAGATGAAAAGAAAACTGCCGGTTCCAGGTGCATTGATGAATTGTTTAAGCCTAGCATTAAGGTTGCAATTAACAAACAGACTACTCGATATTCGTCTGATTTCTCTGTGTTCGGTTGATGGAAGACCGTTTGCCCTGATGAATGACCACGAATTCGGACAAATTCTAAATTAAGAACCCAACTTTGATTTGGTTTAATTCCCCGGTTGCTACCGTTTTAGTAGAAGTTGCAACCGTTACATCAACAATGCTTATCTTTTTGGCTCACAACAGTTTGGTTTACTGAATTCAAGTGTGATTTCATCGATTTGTTTACTTAGTTTCACATTTCCTGAATGCTAATGAGCTTAGTTAGTTTCCCGCTACCACCCAAACCGCCCAGCTGAGTGAACTTTGAGGCCCACGCATTCGGTTTAATGCCAAAATGTGCCATATTTTTTATTACATCATTTTCAATTTACAAAAGTCGAAAGTTACCAAAAAGAGAAAAGAAATGAAACCAAATGCTGCTTCATACAACCCCCCACCAACTCCAACTCCAACTCCATTATTTACCTCCCTTTTTCTTGGCTCCGCCGACGCTTTTGAGTTTACCCTTGGCCTTCTTTTTCTTTAGCCTGGCTGATTCATTCAACTGAAAGCTAACCGATTTAGCCCAAATCTGTTGCCCCATATCGTTATAGCTGGCAGCTGGCAGTCCATCTGCTGTGGCACCACCTCCCTCCAGACGCTGCAAACGTAATGGGGCATGATAGCAGATATTTGCACCGGTTTTGGAGTCCAAACGTGTGGCATTGGGTTGATAGTTTATTAGTGAGGTGTAACCGGGCATCCAAACGGGTGGCAAGGCCAAACGATCACCAGAACCGCTAGCCCCTTCGCCGGGATATGGCATTTTGTTTAACTTTGCCATTAGGGGCTGGTACTTTGGTTTCAGCTTAAGCGGCGGGGCCTGAAATGTGGCTTCCACTGTCTCCGGCTCGGTCTCGTTCTCTTTCTCGGTGTCTGTGCCGGGCGGCAAGGGTGTCTCCTGATTAGTTTTCTTGGTCCTACGCGAACGTCGTGGTGTGGTGGCTGGAGCATTGTTGTTCAAAGTACGCACCATGGGACGATAGAGATAGCGTATGGTCTCGGGTTTTTTGCCACGGCGCACGGGTGTGGACACAAAATACTGATAACTCATATCGACGCCATCCTCCATGGTAAGCGGGATTTTGTGCTGCTCCACCTTAACGATTTTTGGCGACCGTGACGTCGTGGCAGTAGGCGAAGCAGCTGGGGGCGACTTGACACGCTGCGACACTTGCAAGGACTTTGGTTTGGCGACGGGTGGTCCCAACTTTGGCAGGGCTTCCACTGAAGAGGAAGGCATTATTTTAATCACCGTTGAGGTTAGCTTGAGGGATTTGGATTTGCCATTGTGCTGAACAATGGGTGGGTCAAAGGCTTTGTCACTGGACCACATGCGACCCACCATGCCAATGCTTTCCGTACTGTGACTGCCAGAGTTGTGTTCCACTTCCGTGGGCTTATGGGCCGATTCACTGTTGTGGACGGACGACGCCGTCTCCAACACGTCGTCCGTCTGCAACAGCGAAGCTGGACTCTCTCGCTGTTTTTGCTTATTCCGAACTTTCTTGGGTTGCATTTGAAGCAGCTGCGCCTGTTTCAGCTGATCCGCCAACAAAATACGCTGGCTGGGTACATAAAAGATGCGGTCATGTGGCTCAGCCGTTGGCCTACCATCGAAGGGCCAAGAGGTCTTTACGCTTAAACTGGCAGTTTCCAGTTTTTCCAAACCTTCAAACGAGGAGGAGGAGGATACACTGTAACGTTTGAAACGATGAGATGGTCGCATGATCCACTTAATGGCCAAGGGCTCATCCCAGGACAGGCGACGCAAACGATTGCAAGTTGTGGGGCCACTTTTAGGAGCTTCTCTCTGGCGTTTGTGGGTGGGTGTTTTACGTGTAGCACGTTTTGCTGCTGCTGTTGCTGAAGTTACTTTGGCGTCAGGGTCAGCGCCAGGGCCACCGCCGCGCACTCCGGCAAAAAATTTTGACATATCCAACGACATTCGCACACGCACTTTAGTTACTTTACTACAGAATTTTGTTATGCCGCTCTCTGACGACTAGCTTTCCGAGTGGTTAAAAAAAGAAACGAAATTTTTATAACTAAAAGAAAATCTGAGGCCGATTAAACAATATTTTTACATGTCTGATTTTGTCAAGGGAAAATTTTGAAAGAAGAGATTCAAAAGGCGGCCTACTAAGATTTTGAAAAAGAAAAGGAAACATTTGATTTCCTTCGTAGCCTGTTGCACGCCTGGCCCGCAGGGGCCGAATAGATTTCTCTCTTCACACCGACACAAGCCGAGCAAACAGCTTTTCAGTCGCTGACCTGAGATGGATGCTTTATAATCGCACACCAATACACTTTCACTTTTGGGTCTCGCTCTTCTTGACAAACCCTGCATAAGAAGTATTTGCTTGAGATCTTCTCTCTAACTCTTGGCACAAGAGAAAGGGGACCTACAGCTTAACGCCGAACCCAAAGGGCAAAGTTTGAGAAGCTTTTTCATGGCTAGTTACTTCACAGCTGGCGCCAAAAGCTGGTGAAGGCGACCTGATGTGTAAAAGCTATTTTCTAAAAAAAAAAACAACTTTTTTATAAGATGGTCCGGGGTTGGATTGAACCCACGACCTCCCGCACAGCAGGTCAGCAAACTAACCGCTGGGCCACACCCGGCCTGTAAAGATTTACATTAGAGAATTCCGGTAACTTTCTTAAAGATACCGAAAATCGTGTATATCAAACATGAGTTAGCTCCAAATGCCATATATAAGGTTGTCAAAAAGTCTTGCGGTATTTCCGCAAGCTTGTCTTTGCAAGCGCGTAGTTCTAGTTGTATTCGTCGCATCGGTTCACGCTAGAGCTTTTGGAAAGCTCTTTTCACGCGCTAACACGTGTTTGATTTATTGTTGTTTGTTTTTAGTCGTTCGTGAGTTATAGCGTCGCAAACATGGAGCAAAATAAAGAGAAAATACGGCATATTTTACAGTACTACTACGATAAAGGCAAAAATGCATCTCATGCTGCCAATAAAATTTGTGCAGTTTATGGACCCGATACAGTTTCCATTTCCACCGCACAACGATGGTTTCAACGTTTTCGTTCTGGTGCAGAGGTGATCGAAGATGCGCCACGGTCCGGAAGGCCTGTCGTCGAAAATTGCGATAAAATCGCTGAATTGATCGAAAGAGACCGGCATAGTAGCAGCCGTAGCATCGGCCAAGAGCTGGGCATGAGTCATCAAACCGTTATAAACCATTTGAAGAAGCTTGGATTCAAAAAGAAGCTCGATGTATGGGTGCCACACGACTTGACGCAAAAAAACATTTTTGCCCGTATGGATGCATGCGAATCGCTTCTGAATCGCAACAAAATCGACCCGTTTTTGAAGCGGATGGTGACTGGCGATGAAAAGTGGGTCACTTACGACAACGTGAAGCGCAAACGGTCGTGGTCGAAAAGCGGTGAAGCTGCCCAGACGGTGGCCAAGCCTGGATTGACGGCCAGGAAGGTTCTTCTGTGTGTTTGGTGGGATTGGCGGGGAATCATCCACTATGAGCTGCTCCCCTATGGCCAAACGCTCAATTCGGACCTGTACTGCCAACAACTGGACCGCTTGAATGCAGCACTCATGCAGAAGAGGCCATCTTTGATCAACAGAGGCCGAATTGTCTTCCATCAGGACAACGCCAGGCCACACACATCTTTGGTGACGCGCCAGAAGCTCCGGGAGCTCGGATGGGAGGTTCTTTGCATCCACCGTATAGTCCGGATCTCGCACCAAGTGATTACCACCTATTTCTGTCCATGGCGAACGAGCTTGGTAGTCGGAAGTTGGCCACAAGAGAGTCCTGTGAAAATTGGCTCTCCGAGTTTTTGCCAATAGGGAAGCGAGCTTCTATAAGAGGGGCATTATGAAGTTGGCATCTCGTTGGGAACTCGTCATCGAACAAAACGGCGCATATTTGACTTAAATCGCATTATTATAACCAATTTTATGAACAATTGAAAATTCAATAAAAATACCGCAATACTTTTTTGACAACCTTATATTTCAACAGGTTTCTAGTTTTCTTAGATTATTTCAGTTTCTGTAAAACTTTCTTTGCAGAATTTAGGGAACTAACTTAAAGCTGAGATCCTACAATGAACACAATATATATAATGAATGGATATTCTATTTTGAAGTAACCAAAAATTGTGTATACCAATCCAGATTTTCTGGAACTGACTTAAGAGTGACGTAAATAGTGAATATCAATTGTAAACATAGGTGAAATATTCCATAGTTTTTACGGAATACTTTTCCTGATTAATTCTTTAGAATTCAAGAATAGTTTTGTACCAACTTCAAGCGTTACTTTAGAACTTGGGTTCTAGAATTATTGTAGCTATTCTTTCTGGACTTTCTGTGTTTCAACCACATATTTGTATGGATTTTCTGAGTGTTTTTGCAGCTAGAATATTGGACATATGACATTCATATGTAGAGCAAAGCTCTTTATCGATACAGTTCGATACTGTTTATTGAGTACTTAATATCAAGTATCGAGTACCTAGCATCATGGAATGGAAATTGAGTATTGAGTATGCACGGACACAAAGTAGCCCATTTTTTTACGAAACTCAAAGTATTTTGTTGTTGCTGCGCTTATTAGTTAGTTTTTCGGCAACTGGCGCCGCTTAGTCGCACAAGCAATTGCCTTACTTTAAAAATCGATGCTTACCGGTATGGAGAACAGAGTACAAACAAAATACAGTATCAAGTACTTAGTATCGAGTAATAGAAAATGAGTGCCGAGTATTGAAAACAGAGTACTGAATATCTAGTTTATGGTATTGAGTATCGAGTACTAAGTATCGTGTAATGAAAGCCGAGTATGGAGAACCAAATACTGAGTATCGAGTACTTAGTATCGAGTAATGGCAACAGAGTACCGAGTACAAAGAACTGAGTACTGTGTATTGAAAACAGAGTACTGAATATCTAGTCCGTGGTATAGAGTATCGAGTACTAAGTATTGTGTAATGAGAGCCGAGTATGGAGAACCAAATACTAAGTATAGAGTACTTAGTATCGAGTGATGGAAATAATATGAACCGAGTATGGAGAACCAAATACTGAGTACTTAGTATGAGTAATGGAAATTGAGTATTGAGTATCGATAACAGAGATTTGTGTGTCGAGAAAAGAGTACTGAGTTTGTAGGCCTTAGTATTAAGTATCGAGTTCTAAGTTTTGAGTACTAAGAATCGAGTACTCGGTATAGAACAATGAGAAACAAACACTAAGTATCGAGTACTTAGTATTAAGTAATGAGTAATGAAAACCGTTCAAATACTGAGTATCGAGTAATGGAAATTGAGTACCGTGTATAGAGAACAGAGTACTGAATATCTAGTCCATGGTATTGAGTATCGAGTACTAAGTATCGTGTAATCAGAGCCGAGTATGTACTACTTAGTATCGAGTGATGGAAATAATGAGAACCGAGTGTGGAGAAACAAATACTGAGTATCGTGTACTTAGTATCGAGTAATGGAAATTAAGTACTGAGCATCGAGAACAGAGTACTGAGTTTCTAGTCCTTAGTATTGAGTATCGAGTTCTATAGAGTAATGAGAAATGAGTATCGAGAACCAAATACTGAGTATCGTGTACTTAGTATTGAGTATGGAGAATTGACTATTGAGAACAGAGTACTCAGTTTCGAGTACTGAGTGTTGATTAATGAGTATTGAGTACTAAGTATCGAGACATAAAAAGCGAGTTCTGAGAATCGATAACCAAGTGTTTGTTTATCGAGTACTGAAACAAGCATACTCATTCACAAGTAAATCAAAGATTCCTCTTCTAAAAGAGCTTCGCTCGTACAGCATTTGCTTTAAGCTACCGTAACCGAAGAAATACAAATTTTGGGTCCGTTCTTTCCGGTTTTTCTTTGTGCATTCCGTAAATCGAAATCAAAAATTTGGTTTGTATATGTATATAATCTTCATTTTCCCCCAACTCTTTTGTACTATAAGAGAAATAGCAGGCCGTGCATCGAGGGCGTAACGGGTCATTAGTTTCCCATTACCTACATCCGTGTATTTCAAATAAACTTAATCAGTGAAAGACCTGCCCCGACCTGACTATCAAAATGTCTCAGCCCCCTCCACCATTCATGCATCCATTCATACCGTGCCGAGCACAGTCCAGTCCCACTTCATTCTAGAGCGAATTGCTACTTATCGGTTTGTATGTGTGTGTGTGTTTGTATGTTTGTGGAACTTTCGGTTGACGTAAATAAGCCGCACGTTGTGCCCAGATGCTTAAACAACAACACTTAAAATAATACTCGTACGCCTCTAAGGTACCCCATTCGGGGGTACAAAAGTGGACTCCATTGACCGATACAAGCCTTGACTTTCATCATAAATCTTAATTAGACACAGTTGTTGTGTTCGTTCGCCCTGGCATTTGATAATGGAGCGTATCCATATGTCTATCTAGAGAGGTATTGCGACCCAGTAACCGATATCAATATTCGGCACCAATTGCCTTTGATTGTTATAAATGTGAACCCAACCCAGTTTGGCACCTTGTGGTCTTTCATTAATAGAGCTGGGCACATAATAATTGGAACTAAAGTGTCTATTCGTTATGACCACACAGACAGAATTAGCCACAGAGTTGAAATAGGTTCAACGAGCTGCTAGCACGGCATATCTAAGTGATTAGTTCTACTGCTGACGAAAAAAAAAAAAAAGAAAGAAAAAGATAAATAAATGAAATGGGCACTGTAAAAAACAATCAATTAGTGGGGTACGAAGTTCGAAGAGTAGCTGTGGGGCTTCAACTGGATCAGTAGTCAATCTTTCAAGATTTGTTTCATAGAGCTTTATTTGTGAGCAAAAATTAGGCTAAGGCATGAAAGGAAATCTTATATTTTAACCAAGAGATTGAGAGAAACTTGTCTGCCCCTTTGGCGCTGGATGCCCAATTTCACAAATCTTTACAGGACCTTAGAAAATCGACTTAAAATAGAAGCCTAAAAGAAAACTATGGTATTTGAAGCTTTACACAGGATTGAAACTCACGATTTTTCGAATCGAGTCAGTTATAGAAATTCTGTTTTGAAAAATATACAGGAACTCAGAACATCCACAAAGAATAGCAGGCGGAAGAAATTGAAGCTTAATTCACGTTACATTTACATGATTTTGGAAACCTTTAAGTCGGTTTCAGAAATTCTTTTATGAAAAATAGAATCCTTAAGAAAACGATGGTTTTTGGAGCACTTTTAACGATTGATCTAAGTCAAGGCCAGAGATTCTGATGAAAAAGTACTGCAAGATCTTGCTTGAGACACGATTGATCTATTTCAGGGGTGCCCTGATCTAGTTTAGGGCGGCATAGACAGTGTCTACTAGACACCTATACAAATGAAGAAAATGTTTCTGAAGCAATAACAACCTCAAGCAATAGAAGGAGAAACCCGATTATGATCGTGTAGTTGTGTGTGCGTTGTTCAATTCTCATGTTCTTATGCGAGCAGAGAGTGCATGACATAACAAAAACAATTTAACGGCGTTTACCGTTGCTTCTTCGAAAGCAAAGAAACCGAGAGCAATATAAAGTGAGTGCTGTGAGCGTACTACCGCCACTCGAAGACAAAAACAACATGCAGAGTCGGGCAAAGCAGTAACGACGAGCAAAAACTACTAATAAGACGTTTGTGTATTTGATTATGACACACAGCAAACGCCTTTACAGTAGTCTAGAAAAAAGGCACTCTTTCAGGTTTCTGAAATTGAGCATACTCTTTCGCTGCTACAAGCGGTAATGAACCAAAGAGCGGTCAAAATACAAGCAAAGGCACAAGGAAATTTTTTCAACATGACAAAGCTCGGCCACTTGTTGCGCAGCCGATAAAAACATTACTTGTAACGATGAAATGGAAAGTCCTACCCCTCCCCACCCAACAATGAGAGGAATTTGGGAAAGTATGTAGAATAGGACAATTAATATTACCGACTATAATGTCATTTAAAAAAATGAAGGACTCAATTGTCCTCCTATTCTCAAGGGTAGAAATATGCATTTAAAAGGCTCTACAAAATTTAATTGAGGAATCTTTTATACAGACGCTCCAGTCTATTCACACAAGGGGCAGCGGAAGGATTCCAGATGAACGAAGCATATTCAATCCTGGAACGCGCTAAGGCAGAGAGGCAGAGGCATAAAAGTGATTAGAATTTCGCTTTCCAAAGCCAAGCATTGAACAAGCTTTGGGGATTTGGGGAGGATGATATAATTTAAATGCTCAGAAAACTGAAATTTAGAGTCAAACACAACACCCAAATCTTAAGTCTTCCTAATGTCGCCATAAAGCGTGATGAGCAATGGTAAACGAGGTTAGAATCGGCAGCTCACGTTTGCCATATGTTACATAGAAGCATTTGGTAAAGTTAAAGGGGCAGCAAATTCCGTGCGCAACAGAATTCAGATCATATTAAAGGGCTTCAACATCTCTAAGATATTTTAAAGATCTAAAAAGTCATCACAAGAGCTAATGTGAATTAAGTAGGTAACCGATTGAGGGAGGTCAGATGTTTGATACGTTCGACCTTCAAGACAAGATTCAATCCAATTGAGGACAGAAGAATGAAAGCCAAGTTTGGAGAGCTAAGATAAAAGGACATTGTGACAAACTTTATCAAATGCTTTATCGACTTGACAACGATATTCAAATGCAAATATAACTAAATACAGTTGGATTTGTAAAAGAAAAAAACTGCTGATTATAACATAGCAAATCAAAAGGTTTCAGCTGTTTCAGTTCGGTACCTGTTTACCGAAATGAATTCAGTTAATACCATTTCGGTTTTTTTTAGATACGGTCCCAACGACTTTTACTCATGCCGGAGGTGCCATAATCGTTTTGGTTAAACGATTTAAAAAAACCGGCACACATAAGAACAGTCTGGCTGCCAGTACCTTAGTGACTGTGTGTGTTCCCAATTTGGCCTGTTAAATTAAAACGAGTCAAAATTAAACACAAAATGAATGGTTTCATCATTTAAAGTAACCAATAGTTTGAGCTTACAAATTTGTATTTTTTTACGTAGTTAACACGGAAGGTCTTTGATTAAATCTCATAAATGATTATATTATGTTCTTAGTTTTCGAGTTTCAGCTTTTCATCGACGTTTTATCGATTTGATCAATACGATAATTGCATTAAAGAAAAGATCGACTTTTGAAATCCCACACTTTCTGGGATTTTTGTAGAGGATTTTACCAAGAACTAAAATCAATATGCCTTAACATTCCAATGAACTGCAAGTTCATTAAGCATTGATTGATCAGCAAACGACAAAATTTGTGCAAAAATATTATGTAAAAGATCGATACAAGTATTTTTACTTCCAGTACTTAGCGTTACGTTAATGACCTAGGGTTCAAAAATATTGCAATAAAAGCATTGTTTCTGAAAATGGGATTTCCAACGTAGAGTAAAATTTCATTTGATATTTCCAATTTGCAGAAAATCCAAATGGAATAAAAATCGCCCAAAACTAGATTTCGGCTCTTTAAGTTTCGTTGTGTCCGGCTCCGCTAGATTCTTCGCGTACAATATCGCGAAATGAGTCCCAATTGCCTGATTGGGATCAACGAATATTTTGGTATCCTGTAGGTTGAGCTCTCAACGTTGGAAAGGGGCAATTTTGATGTCCAGTGTGTCCTGATAAACGTAAAAAGTAAAGGTCGTTTTATGATTGATGTCTGACTAAAACTACGATGCGCTCTTCAAAGGTAAAAAACAAAACAATCCAACAGTTTCGGTTTCGTTCCGGTTATATCGGTTCCAATAATAACGGTAAACGGTTTTCGGTTCCCAAAAAAAATTTGTTTCGATACCGGTTCCGGTACGCGATGTAAAACGGTTTATTTCAGTTAACGGTTCCGGTTCCGGTTTTATGCCCTGAAGAAAATTGAAATGTTTTAAGTCTTAAACGTTCAAAGAGCTTAGATTTACTGCTAAGTTTTGCAATTGGCCTATATTTTGAGACATCACTTTTTAAATCCTTTTTGAAAATAGGTACAACTGAGGCAAACTTTTATCTATCTATATATATAAATCTGTACGCCCGACTGACATATTATCAACCCACAGCCAAAACGGCTTATCCTACAAATCTATGCTTTGGCATAAACCTTCGTTTAGTTATGCAGGCGCGCACTAAGAACGAAAATTTTGACAATTTTTCCGCGAAGTGTCTGAAAAGGCCAATGAAAAGTTTGTATGGGCCACTTGGCTGTGGCGCTCAAGCGTTATGTGGGCAATGGCAATGCTGTTTTGCTAAGATCGTGAGAGAGAGTGAGCATGAGAGAAACCAACTCACACTCATGTAGAATGCATGATGCAACAAACAAGGTGAGGCGCTATCTGCGAGCACAGTCAGCTCGCGTCTAAGCATTTTCATGTTATCGCACGCATTTCTTTTGTATTTTTGATTTGCCGACGGGAATTTTAAGGGTGTTTTTTTGCACTGATCGCAATGTTGATTTTGTTGTTCCTTCATTGCTTTTTTGCTCAATACGCATACTACATTTGTGTGTATGTGAGCCCTTCGTTCTCGCGTTCTCTCTCGCGCTCTGAGCAAAAGCGCTTAGTTGAAAATGTTCGCTGACCGCCTCACCTTCATTGTTGCATCATAGTCGTGAGCTGTAGAGGGAGGGGGAAAGCCAATTTGAATTGAATTATATTTGAAGAGTGCTGATACTGCTCCGCAATGCACAGTCTTCATATAATATCGCTATACCCAAAATTCACTATGTGGTCGTGCGGAGGAAGTATGTATTCAGCATCCACTTGACTGGCAGGGCCTAACATATAATTCCGGAATTTTCGAGCGCCCGGAAAATTTGGTTTGGTCTTTTAGGACGGGATGACGGGGAACTCAAAGCTGCATACAAGATAAAACAACACAACTTCTTAAAATCTTGGACAAACGCGGAAGTCGCGGCGGGTTCAGCTAATTAACTTATAAATTGCCCAAGAGCAAAGGACACACAGCTCACTAATGCAATTCTTGAGAAGAAACGACGAAATTCCATCGCTGTCTGGCTTAAAAAAGTCTTCAAAGTTATTGATTGCTTTCGATATGGGAATGAAGCCGACATTAAGAATGGAAGGAATGGAATCACTATTGAATTGGTCATTCCAGGCATAAAACAAATTCACTATCCCATCATACGAATTTGATGACTGTGAACCAAAGCTCATACTAGATGGAACGGAAGATGTGGATCTTTTTAAGTTATTTAAAATCTGAAATGATTTTGATTTAGTTTTTAATCGACTTTAAGTATAAAACTTATTTGAAAATTTAGATTCACTGATATGCACCCGATATTTCACCCCAAATTTATGAGATATATACAAACTCTGAGCCTGTATACAGATAACCGAACAACAGTATGGAATGGGGAGTGCCTGTCGGAGGAGTTTGAGACCAACCGAGGAGTGAAACAGGGATGCCTTCTTAGCCCTCTCCTATTCGCTCTCTTTGTCGACGACATAGCATGTGACCTGGAAGGTGGAGTAAAGCTTGGAGACCAAAAATTTAAGATCCTCATGTACGCAGACGACATGGTTATCTTGGCAGAGACCCCAGCAATGCTGCAAAGAATGATAAACGCAACATATAAGTACTAGTGGAACCTCAGCATCAGCGTAAAAAAGTCAAAGGTAATGATTGTGCGGCAAGGGGGCGGGCGACATGCTTCAAATGAAAGGTGGAAATTAGCCGGAGATCCGTTAGAAGTGGTAAAGACATTTAAATACCTCGGAATAGTCCTAACGCCAAATATGAAGTTTGACACCCACCTCCAAGAAAAGCTTAAAGACACTCGAGTAGCAATTAACAGCACATGGTCGAGCTTAATGCAGGGAAATAACGTTAACACGAGCGTGAAATACAGGATGTACCAGGCTACGGCGAGGGCCATAACTTGCTATGCAGCTCAAGTCTGGGGAGGCCAGAAATACGAGGATGTAGAGCGAAGCCTGATATTCTTTATCAAGAAAATCTTTGCCCTGCCCTTAAACACACCTAACTACGCCATCTATCTAGAAACTGGACTGCCGCCACTCTTTTTGTATACCTTGCGCCTTCACTTCGAATACATCAAAAAAGCTCTCAAAATGCCAGATAGTCGGTACCCAAAAGTGGTCGCAGCCTACTTACTGCAACACAAGGCACAATTATTCCAGAACTGGGTAGAGCTTGCGTCACAATACAACACAGAGATATCCTTAGATAACCAAATGAAATGGACTGATGAGCATGAAAAAATGCTGACCAGCATCGAAGCTTCTTCCAGGCAATCCAATGTAAACGCAGCTCGACAAAGCCTCACAAGGACCACTTACAGCGACCTAGGAGCAAACAACTATTTCCAGGATAGCATGGCGATTGCGAAAATATCGCCCACACATTGAAAACGAAACCGAGCAGTGTCCGCTTTGCAACACCACAGAATGAGAAGACACCGAACACATTATAGCCAGGTGTCCAATTCAACGGGAGTACAGACTTTTACATTTCGGGAAACAAGATCTGCAAGTGGAAGAGTACCTGAACATTTTGAACGGAACAAATTGGGAGATATTAGGCAGTTTCCTCACGGATGCTCTAAAATATAGATCAAAAATATTAACAGAATCCTTTTTAGTAATTTGTAAACCATGTGCCAGGTCCAGTCAAAATTAAATGTCAAATTGCTGTCCAAAATCTAATGTATTTAATGTAAAATCTAAAATAATTACTTATGTTCAATGTATGAAACTGCTTAGGCTTGACGGCGCTACGCCATGCCCACGATAGCAAATAATAAACTACTACTACTACTACAAACTCTGAGGGGTAAACAGAGTATATGATACTCAGACTTGTTGTTTTAAAGTGAAAATTTGAATCCAGTGTTTTGTTTCAAGCCACACTATACCATACAGTATCAATCCAGAGAATCCTCTAGCTTTGATTTAGCTGAGTAAATTATTCTTTTTGATATCTTGATAGTCTAGTACCCTGGCTTCCGCTTGATACACTTGGCTCAGCGCTTGTGTAACACAGTTTACATTATTGTACACTCAACTACTGCCCCCCACATCCAACCACCGACCCCTCACAAGTGTCAACTCAATTGAATTGCGCTAAACCATTTTTATACACAGTTTAATTAACACCTTTTTTTGTGTCTGGGTTGTTATTTTGGAACCAGTTTCAATCCACTTCGGGATCCTGTTCCTGCATCAGTTCCATTCTTTCCTTGATCAAATCAATATTATAGTTCAGTGCTTGAACCCGCTGGCGATTTGATTTTAATAATAAACAACACTGTTGGAAATCTTCAGACACAATTCGAATCTTTTCCATTTCCATTTCAACACTCTGCTGGGCCTGGTTGATCATCCTGCGCTCCATGTCCGGAGTTACGACGATATTCATGCGTGGATATAAACGACGGAGCTCTTGAAGGACACTAGAAACCACAGAGTCAACTATTGTGGGTGTTTCTTGGGGAGAATCCATGATGAAATTTTATTTACAAAAAACGTAAACTGAAAATTTTGGACAACTTGTGAGATATTTGTTTGGGACCAAGTCGAAACTGGGTGGAATGTGGGGGAAAGGCCTGCTAATCATTCAAAACATATTCATTCCAGCCACTTGAAGCTAATCATTGTAATGGCGTTTCATTAGCTAACCAGTTAGACTCGAGAGCACAAACCCGTTTCTGACACATCCCCTTCCCCATCCCCTCCCTCCCCATCCCGTGTGTGTGTAGACCTTGACCCGATTAGGCGCTGAACGTGCCCGATGATGAAATAGAAATTAAAGCATTTCCCATAATAGAAAATGACAATGCATTCCCGGGCAAACTTCAATGCCAGGGTCCAGTGGTTATTCGAGTGTGTGTGTGTGTGTGTGTGAGCAGGAAAATCAATATTTCCCCCCCCCTCCCACCCACCGGTCCCTGTACTCACTTGTTGGTAATTTCCAGCACATCGGACATCATTAGGCGATACTTGCGTCGGAATTGTTGTCCCTTCTTCGTCTCCAATAAATATTTATTACAAAAATCCGTCAACGAAACAAAATAGATGAAACCCAATGAGGTAAGAAAGAGTCCACGCTGCAAGGTGATGCGATCGGTGGTGTTGGGTATTTGCCAAAGGCTGCCACAGGCCAAGCCCATGGAACCAATTGAGAAGGCCAGCGAGAAATAGCAAGCGCGGCTGGAACGATCAGTTGCCGGTGGCAGCGTCGGTGTCGTCGGTGTCGGCGGCGGCGGCTTGTCCTCTGGCTCCGGTTGGGATGCGTTGCCGTTCCGTTGTTGTTGACGTTGATGCATTTTGCGGTTTGGGACGCTTTAACCGTTAGTTAATTATCGACGGCGGCGGCGACGGCGTCGGGGAAATAGAAGTAGAAGGAGGAGTAGGTCTTACAACCTGTTGCCGCTGCCTGGGACACGGCTGGGACACACAATGGCGCTCTGTTTGTTGTTCTGCTGCGGCGGACTAGACTTGACACAGTTTCATTTTGGCCAAAAAAACTCAATAAACTATACATATGTATGTACGTATGTGTGTGTGCCGTTCGGGTCGAATGTATTGTGTTTGTGTGTGTTTTCAATTCTGTTCTGGGCATGCAGCTGTCGCGCTGCCAGACTGTGTCTATGAAAATGTACTAAATATTACATAAGAATTTTGTGTGGACCCAAACGAGCTGGCAACCCTGTGTGTGGGGGGGTCAGTACAATAACTATCGAAAGTCAAAGTGGCGTCGTGCTGGAACGTTGGATTGTGGAACAAAAATTATTTATTTTGTTTGTTTTGAGCCAAATATAATTGCAAAATGTTTAGAAAAGCATAAACTATTGTTTTGAATGAAGTTTGGATGGATTGCAGGTGCTAAAGCCCTTTGGTGATTGTCAAGAGACAATGAATGAGTTATCGCACATTGTCGATACACAAATATGCCTTATCGGTTGCAATTTGAATCAATTTCCCCTTCAACGATTGAGCGCAACTTTCATAGCAAGTTACAAAACATCGTGAGACTTCAACCAAATTTAAACTGGCCAATAATTATGTATTTAATCATTACTAAATTGTCATATCTGCTAATAAAGCCCCATAGCCAGGGGTGGGCTGTGAAGAACGCATGTATAGTATACACTTCCACCAAAGAAAAAAAATAACATTGTATTATTAACGTAGTATACACTTCCACCAAAGAAAAAAACCCACAAAAATTTTTGTGCCAAAGCCCTTTGGCAGTCTCTTTGGTGGCAGTCCACACTTCCAACAAAAAGGCTTCAATTAAATACCGATAAAATACTAGATCCGTATTTTCTGTAGAGTTATCGATAGCTCCCTGAATAATTAATTTTAATTATTTCAACAGGTATCGCACATTGTCGATACACAAATATCGTCGTCGGGTGAAATTTGCATAACTTTCCCATCAATGATTGAGCGCAATTTTCAAAGCAAGCTATAAAACACCGTGAGACTTCAACCAAATTTAAACTGGGTAATAATTATGAACAAACCGAACAAACTAAAATTCCAGAGAATTTTCATGAAGCTCTTGTTGTCGAGACACGAATCGGACAATGCTAACTGAGGAGATCGATCATCTGTTCTTAAGGGAGCACTTTAAGCAGTACCTGCAGGACACCCCTAAGAAGCAGTCTTGTTTAAAAATGTTTATAAACAAACTAGCAAATAACCCGACGCGCTTCGCTGCGCCTTCAACAGTATAAAACCAAACAATATTGGATATAATAATTCCAAGTAGAACCCAGAAATCGAACTTTGCTGATGGATTTTCCCTCCAACTCCCACCCACTCTACACCCAATTCCCACCCACCTCCTTCCCCCCAGTTGCCACTCACTTCCCGCCCACATCCCTTCCACATCCCACCCACATCCCACCGCCCACATCCCACCCACACCCCTCCCACTTCCCGTCCACTTTCCCGCCCACATCCCATCCACATCCCACCCCACTGCTCACCATCCACACCCACCCACATCCCATTCACTTCCTAGAGGGTATCCCGGCGTAATTTCCAACATCGGAAAATGAAAACACAAATGAATTCTCATTTTGACCTTACAAACCGAGTTTCAAGTCAATCGGATGAAAAATAGTTATTTTGCACGTAGAATTTTCCAGGCGTTAAAATCCTGGGGGTGGATTTTCCGACATTGAAAAATCACATTTCAAACTATTTCGTATTCTGTCCTTACAAACCGAGTTTGAAGCCAATCGGATAAAAGTTTTTTTGCACTGAATTTCCGAGATTTCCGAGTTTCCAACACGGAAAATCACACAAAATGTTTTATTCATCCTTACAAACCGAGTTTGAAGCAGCATTCTGTTCAGAATTTTCCGGCCATTTTCCTCGTGGGCGGATTTTCCAAAATCGGGAAAACACGTGTCGAATTATTTCGCGTACTATGCTTACAAACCAAATTTCAAGTCAATCGGATGAAAAATAACATTTTTCCCATACAAACTTTTCCGACGCTTTCCCGACTTTTCCGGGTGGAATTTTCCAAAACCCCGTCTTAGTATGCACTTTCACCACTAACAGAAACTCCTGTCCAAATTTCAGCTTTGTATCTCTTACCGTTTAGGCTGTGCGATGTTTGCCAAGCAATGAATCAGTGAATCAGTCAGCAGGACACTCTCTTTTATATTTATAGAGATATCCAATTCAATAAATAAATGCATTTTTATATAAATAATATATGCTATAATGACTGCTAGGACCTTAATCAAACAGATATAAGAATGGCCCGATTTTCAGAGCATGCGCGATCTGAACGAATTCCCCGTCCACGATTCTCTGAGCTTCTATGAATTCAGATTGTTGTGAATCAAGGTTCTCTTGAACTTATGATGAAATTTTTCCGAGCATATTCAACACGTTTTCTTTTTCTAAAATTTAAATATATTAGATTTATCTTTAAAAAATGTATAAAACGTTGTCTTACATGAAGTTTGGCGAGGCTTCGCTGTAAAATTTGATCAAACAGAACTGCATGAGATTTTTCTGGATCGGCACCACGTCGGTCTCCGACATTACCTCATCAAGACCTTCAATTTCAAATGTTTCATATGAATCGTCCGTTGACGTATCCACGCCGAAACCAGCACACACTGGCCGATTTCCAAACAGGTCGTTCATCTCTTGAAAGTAGGTCTTTTTTTCTGTTCCACTCTTGCTGTTGCTTCTCTTGACATCGAAAAAGTTTCGTTTAAACATCCGAATTTTGTTTTTGATTTGTTTGCTTGTTTTAAGGCGAAGCCTCTAAGGGCCGTTTTCTCATGTAGCTGTTTTTGCAAATCTAGGTGGATTTGCTGTATTTGCTTTGCTCATGTTCATGGTTAGTCATCTAGATGGTTTTTGTTGCCATCTACTTCATCCTCATGTATTTCAAAACCATGTACATGCTTAACCAAATTATGTATTTTTAAGTGTTATATGGTCACACTGAAAAATATTTAAAACCAAAAAACACTGCTGCTAAAAACAGTTAAGTCTGTATTAATTAAAAGAAAACCCAAAATTAAAAATTTTGGATGTGGCTTTTGTACGCAAGACACCTGCAGGCATAGCCAAAGAGACAGATCCGCATTTTAATTCCCCTAGTTCATTGCTTAAGCTAAGTTCACATAGGCAGATAATTTAGCCAAATTTTGATTAAAATAGCGTGAGTTGAACAAGATGAATTGCAGGTAAAAAAAAATTTTCGGATTTTCACAAAATGGCCATCAAAGAATGCCCGGAAAGTTCCACAATTTGGCATTTATGGGCAAATTTTCATCAAAATTTGTCCAAATTATTTGCCTGGGTGAACATAGCTGTAGACCAGAGATGGGCATGCACACATATCGTCACACTTTTCACACGCACACAAGCACATACAAGCACAAATAGCTTTCAATGCTTATAGCGTACGTGTGATTTTGTGCAGTCGGCCGCGGCAGAGGGCCTATGCACACAAGGCAGCGCGCGGCGCGACGCGCCCATCTCTGCTGTAGACCTATTGCTTAATCTCCCATCATAGTAACAAGTCGTTCAAAAAAATAATCCTTCTCCTCCTCTGTAGAATGCATGCTTTACTTTTTAAAATTGGCGCGCAATAAATAAAACAAAAATTCGCCGATTGACAAGGCGCTGCCAACTCACTTTTAGTGCCTCTCCAGCCCTCCCGGTGTGACCGTGGCGCAAATGCCCAAATTCATAATCCATCTACATGAGACAACCGATTGCACAAAAACCACCGAGTTGCGAAATCTAGGTGGATTTCGATTTGAGCAAAAACAGGAACATGAGAAAACGGCCCTAAGACATTACTTGTATTGAATCTGCTAAAGGCACAATGCAATATTTGCTTGCTTGCAATTCTCAAGTTCTAGTTCAACGCAAAGGCAACAGAAATTTGCGCACGATTCGTGTAGATTTTCAACATGCAGCGTTAAGATTTTGTAAATCTAAACGTACATTTAGAGAAACCACACGTCACGTGTGACAACCAGCTTGCTAAACGAAAAATATAAGAATTCAGTACTGATGTGGAGCTACATTTTTCGTGTAGAATTCGTGTAGGATTTCAATATGCAAACGTTAAACGTTAGAAAACCTAAACGTCCGTGTGGTATTCAGATTGCTGCATGAAAAATGTAGAATTATTTGAAGAAACGAGCTGATTTTCTAATGTCGTGTAGACTTTGCCTTTGCCCACGCAGCATTTAACTTTTCTACATTTGCATTTAGATTTTTAATTTCTACACGTCGCGTGTGGCTTTCTGAATTCTAGACGCAGCGTGTACAATTTAACAGGGCGAAATACGTTGCGTTTAGGTTTGACGTTTCTACACGCGCCATTTAATTTAACATTTGACAGAGCACTGTTAATTTTGTTTAGTAAACACAGCGCTACCGGACCGATAAACAACACTTTATCCTGGTTGACAGAAAATTCACGGTTATTTATCATGATAAAATTAATTCATGTGTGAGTGTTTATATGCACAAATAATAGCCTATTCACACTACAGTCCATCTACCGTTTGCCGTCTACCGTCAATGATGGTACGTAAGAACTTGCCGTGCCAAATTTTCTTCAAATATTCCACCGTCAGCTGGGGATGTTCCTATCTCACGCTGTTCCAAGCGATATTTTTGGGTCCACCACTAAATAATAGCCATTCGCAACTAGAATATACGCAGACAACCTAATTTGAATGTCAAAATGAAAATGCCGCGCAACAGAAAACCAAATGAAATTTGAAAATATTCCCAAAACTGCTAATTCCGTTTATAAAATGCAATGTATTATTCACTAATGTCATTAAATTATCTGCTTCGACTCAATTGCATCCAAATGCTTCGATGTACTGGGCAGACCATAAAAATTTCGTATAAGTCCGTATCGCCCATATCGCACATTTGTCGGTGGTTTTCTAACACCTCGGCTATGCATCGATGTATTATGTACAGCTGCTGTTAAGCAGAGGCCTATCCAATTGTTAAATTTATATCTGGCATGCTTACATCATGTGGCAAGAAGAAGCCAATGATGGTGGACGGTAGACGGTAGATGGTGGCCATGTGAACACGAATTTCATTTTTCCACCATCTTCTCAACGTTCCGCCAAGATGGACCTGTAGTGTGATTAGGCTATAAGCGATAAATTACCGCGCATTTCTCCACATATAAACGGGGTAACAGAAATCTCTAGAGATTTTGCCGACGGTTGATTTGTCGCAAAACTTCGTGAAATTTCATTTTCTTATTAGAAAATCTAGTTGTTTCAATTGAAGTTCCATCTCTAAAAACAAGGCCAAATCTCTCTCCAAAAAAATTCCCTATTTTTATTCATGAGTTTATTTGATGTTTAATTTAAATTTTTTGATTGAGTTAACTGTATTATGCATTTTCCAATTAAGTCATAGGCCTTGTTCACCAGCATACATCAAACATCATCCATAAAAAAATGGTTATTTGGCTTAAGCACGGTACGGAGTACTCAAAAAACCGCTCGCAAACGAAAAACTCCATATAAAAACGTCAAACGTTTTACGGTGTGTACGGAGAGAAAGTAAACCCACACGAACATCGAAAAGTCGACCCACACGAACATCGAACTCGAACGTCGAACTCTGAACTTGTGGATGGTAACTGAAACTGCTCGAGCCTTTTTGGGCGCCCAAAGTAATTAAATATATTTATTTTGACGCTCAGAAGCAAAAAAAATGTCCGAAAAGAAGGGTGAGCGTAAAAACTATTTGAAGAGAATTCATGAGGAGGAAAACTTGCGCGGTTTAATACCGTAGAGGCAAAGATAAGTATTTGGGACCTCATCAATAAAATCAATGTTGATGCACTTGACATGGGAGAGCCTCCAGCAGCAGCAACAAGCATTTCCGTGCCAAAAGCAACAACAGTAATAATAAGTTTATAGTAAAAAACAAATAAATAACAAATCTCGTCCGACAGTTTGCTTTTCAAATGGGCATCTGGGAGACTCCGGTCTCCTGGGCGCGCTACTCTGCAGCCACCAGCCAGGCTCATTGTATCGTAAGCACTTTTCAATCGTACCGTGAATTTAACGTATCTATTGAACATGCCATTCTGTGTGAAAGTACTGAGACATTGATGGTTGCTTTTGGCATCTTCATTTTTATTATCTTCCTCCTCTTCAAGACGATTTGTGCGGGAGATGTGCCCCTGGCTACATCCTTAACTATCCGTATTTCATATTCTGTATTTTTTTTATTGATGATTTTGAATTCTCATCAATTTTTATGAACAAATCGCTTCCGAAAACCGTGTTAGATTAACTTAAAAATTCCAAATTTGGCATTTTTGGCTATCTCAGCAAACTAATTTGTTTTAAGGGTCCACTCGCACAATAAATGACCTTTTTGTGCGCCCAAACAGTTTGGAGTACTCCGTACCGCGCTTTATGTTGAACGCTTTGAGGAAATTTTAAGGCTAAACTGATATGCGTTGTGATTTCAATCAAAGTTACAAAAATTAGCATCCATCGATTTTTTCGTCATCGATTTGTGCTGGTGAACACGGTCATATTCTCCATAAATAAAATGCAAAATTTAAACTTGCAGCCCTAGGGAGCTGTTGGCAAAATCTGGGAGCCTAACAAAACTCTAACAACACACGGGAGATTTGAAACCAACCAATAGAAATTTCTGTGGCACCTAAGAAATGGAATTCGGTTGGAAGAGATTTCTGTGGCACCTCCTGATATTTGGTTTTAATAAATTTTTTTTCGTTCTGTGTGTCTTTTTATTATGAACTAGAATATTTGTTCATATTTTTAGAATTTTACGGCGACCATTTAAACGTACATAATGTTTAAAAAAACAGAATAATGATTCCTGGTGCGGCTAAAATATTTTTCAGGTAGATTCTTATGTAATGCTATATTTAATATCTGGCGAAAGTTATTATGTGCTGGCTAATCAGCATGGACAGTATAATTAAGGGCATAAAGCATAAATAAAGCAGATGTCTTTGTCAATGTGAAGAGGAATGCAACCAAATATATTTAAATTTTAAAATATTATTATATGAGGGTGTGTCATTGTTGTCTTACGCAATGGGATTAAGTTTAATGGCAATTCGAGCCATGTCAATAATTTTCTGACCTATTTGATATAAACGGTTCTATTGAAACATTAAAAAATACTTTTAAACTAAAATTTAAATTCTCCCATTATTGCATCGTATCACCGGGTCCTTATTTTTGTTGTTCTATAAGAAGTCAAAGGCAAAAGCGAAAAAAACAGGACGAGCAAGGCTCGGGGAAAGATGTCGCCTATACAAAGTCACAATTTGCGGTGCCCGAAAAAACAGGATGAGCAATTCTTGGGGAAAGATGTCACCTACACAAAAATCACCATTTGTGATGCCTGAGAAAGCAGGACGAGCAAGGCTTGGGGAAAGATGTCGCCTATACAAAAGTCACAATTTGCGGTGCCCGAAAAAACAGGACGAGCAATTCTTGGGGAAAGATGTCACCTACACAAAAATCACCATTTGCGATGCCTGAGAAAGCAGGACGAGCAAGGCTTGGGGAAAGATGTCGCCTATACAAAAGTCACAATTTGCGTGGCCTGAAAAGTGTATCAAGAAAAAGTCTGCTGTTCCCGAAAATATAGGGTTTAACTCGAGCTGTGTTAGCGTAAGGTGGTCACATAGATTTTGCCCCCAAAAATTCCCTTTTTCACTATTATTTTGAATATTGTTTTGCATTTCATATCAAATACATCTTGATCTACTTATTTAATGTTGGAATATAAATTAAATATTTAAGACAAGTTTTGGCACAGCTGCCCCTACCTTTTCGGAAAGCTGGCTGGCCGCGCCCTTGATTAGTGCTAAATCATCAAAAATAAAGCGCCTTTTTTTAAAGAGTCGATATTCATATTCGATTCGCTTTAGCCTATAATGGAAAGATCTTATTCTGATCAAAGTACTATTGATACTGTCTGGGCAATGATGAGGTAGGGGAGCCCCTGGGTCAAAAATTAAAATCTACCAATTTAAGTACAATTTGAAAGCCAATAAAAAAAATACAAATAAATTGCCTTCTCTTTTGTGTTCGACCAATTAAAATTTTTTTTAGAAATAAAATTTCATTCAAAAAAAAATTCCACAAAAATAAAAATTTTTCATTTGTATTCAAACAAAATGGAGGAAGCACACAAGACTCTTAAATAATTTGTTGGTCCACCATTTTCCAGCATTCTGTGTATTTTCAACAAAATGGCTGAATAACAAAGGCGGAGCTCCAGTTAGCCGCCAACGTCCGCATCGTTCAAGCCTTCAAAGCAGACTGACTACTGACTGCGCAGTCACTTGCCTCTACAGCTGGTGCTAGCGCCAGCAGCGCGCTATCGTTATCGATAGTTAGAGATGATACAACGTCATTATCGATAATAGGCGAAGCAGCGCTCGCAATTCAAATTTGAAATACTGCCAATACTGCATGCTTATCGAACTGAAGTCACTAGTCACAACAAACTACGTTTATGCTATCAGTATCACGGTTTTTTAAAATCACGCTTTTTATTTATAAAAAAACCATGATATTTCTGCAGTGAGATGCCATTTATGAAAATGTTCAAATAAGGTGGCAGCACGCTGGCACAATTAACTGATGAATTGTAAAAAATAAATAAAAATTGCAAGGATTTAAAATGGAAATAACAAATAAGGAATGGTTTTTATATTCAGCGGCATGGGCGAACATCAAAGTTAGTATTTATTCTTTTGGATTGGAGAAAGGAGCGCACGAAGACATTAAAACGTTGAAGACGGATATCCCAGGCAAAATGCCTACAAAATTTTACAAGCGTGTAAAGATTACGATATCGGATTTGCCAAGTGCTAGATATGTGCTGCAAGACTGTCATTCAAGTCTACGACATCAAATTTGAAGAAACATGTTGAAACAGCGCAAAAGGAAACGATTTGTTAAAGTCTCTGGTTTGCTCATAAATAATACATTTTATAACATATTTTAAATTTTACAAATTTTGCAGAATAATCAAGACAGTTCTGAAGTCAGAAAAGACGAACTAACACAGGATGATATTGTCGGCAAACTATTAGAATTATTTTCAAAAGGCTTTCAGTCATTTAGCCTGGTCGAAGAATCATGCTTTAAAGAATATGTAGCTGCCCTTAATCCAACGTACAAAATACCAAGTAGATTTCAAGTCTCACGTACGTTAATACAGACGCTATTTGAAAAATATCAGCAACACATGGCTATTAAAATTAGAGAAGCACAGTCGGTATGCCTAACTTTAGATTTCTGGACATCAGTAAATAACGATAGTTATATGGATGAATTCTAATTTTGGATTGCATTCCATGTTATTGGGATGTTTATCCACGCCCCAATACCATACTGTCGAAAATCTGGCAAATGAATAAACTAATTTATCCAGTAAATGGGGAGTAAGAGGAAAAGTGATTCTGGCTGTATCAGATAACGTCTTATTGATGCCATATATATAAACTTAAAGTAAGAAGTAAGAGCGTCTCTCTGGGCTTAGAAACAAATATTTTAAATCATGCTGAGCTTATTTAAAAGCCAAGTGAACAGTTCACAATACATTCTTCAACTTTGTAGCTAGAATTGGTTTAGTAGCATGTTTGAGTTATGTTAAGCAAGTTTGATTTGGTTGGTCTTCGAGCCAAACGATCCTTCTTAACTAAAGCCGAAACAGATTCGATTCATAAAAAACTAAAGTAACTAAAAAGAAATTTAGCTTAAAAACGGCTTGTAACTTTACGATAAGTTTGAACCAGAGATCCGAAATAACTCACAACACTTATTTTTAATATTTTTCTCATTGAGTAAGTAATTTCGTTTCTTAACGTTCGTATATTTTGTGGTTTCTGTTGAGCTAAATTGTTGAGAGAAAAATTTTTGTGTGGCAAAATAAGTTCAAGTGTTTTTGAAAACAGCTAAATAAGGAAAAACGAAAGTAAATAAAGATAGGTGGACTTTTTTTTATAAGTTATGTAATGAGCTTTAATTTGGGATATGATGGGAGCAGTCCAACAATTACAGAAAAATCCACATTATCAGCTAGGATCGACTCGACAAGCAAGACACACACTGAATATGTTTGTTTTGCAGACGGCTGCCAACAAATCTCGATCGCGCACACTGTATCTGTTGCGCCCAGCTGCCCCCGTGCGTTGATAAGCTTGGATTTTGTTAATTTAACTAATATAGGTTCAACAGAATTAATTTAAGACTGCCCAACTCGCTGGAACAGTACATATTATATGCTTCAGCGAATTATTGATCTTAAAAGGTGCTGTACGTTCATCTATTGCGCTCTCAAATACAAATTTGCCTGTTCTGAGTCAATCTGATTGGAAGAAAGCAAAACAACTTTGTCAAATATTAAAACCATGGGAAGATGCGACAAAAACAGTTTGTGCAGAGCACTATCTGACTGCATCGATGGACTGTGGAGCAAAAATAATGATGGGAGTCTTGAATGATCGACTATCGGAATGGGTGACAAATAATGGTAAACTGAATGAATACCAGGCAGGATTCCGCAAGAAGTACTCTACAAACGACAACATCTACAATCTTGCATCAATAGTCAAAATCAGGTTCTCAGAAAATAAGAAAACGTACGCATACTTTGTTGATTTTAAGGCAGCATTTGACAGAGTCCCAAGACAACTATTGATATTTAAGCTACACTCAATCGGGGTACCCACGAATCGTTAACTTTATTGAAAAAGTATACGCAGTATCCAGCAGCGCAGTATGGAACGGAAGCCAGTTGTCGGAAAGTTTTGAAACTTATAATGGAGTTAAGCAGGGATGCTTGCTATCCCCTTTACTATTCGCATTATATATTAATGATCTCCATGAAAACTTAGGTGGTGGCCTTAACATAGACGAACTAAATATCAGGCTCCTTTTATATGCAGATGATATCGTCCTGCTAGCTGACACCCCAATCACATTGCAACGTATGGTCAATCGTCTTGAGAGTTATTGTGAATTATGGGGAATGGAGGTAAATATGCTGAAATCGGAAATTATGGTTTTTCGTCAACGAGGAAGGCTAGCTGCGGGCGAAAAATGGACCTATCAAGGAAACCCAATAAAAGTAGTTAACGAATACAAGTACTTGGGAATTATTTTTACACCAAGCCTGACTTTCAACAAGCACTTAAGCGAAAAAACCCGGGAGGCCAAACAAGGAATCAACATGACATGGAATAGTTTTTTAAGCAAGCCGAACATAAGCCTAATAGCAAAATGGAAACTTTTTCAAGCTGTTACCCGTGCAGTGCAAACTTATGGCGCGCAAGTATGGGGCAACTCCTTATTTGATGAAGTCGACGCGTTGCAACGATATTTTATCAAGAAAATACTGAGGTTACCTGCGAATACCCCGAACTATGTGCTGAATCTTGAAACTGGAGTAGAAGAGGCATTTCATTACACATATAATTTGCACCTTAGATACATAACCAAGACTCTATTTGAATATGAACCCACCCGACTACCGCACATTCTGTCAAATGTAATCAGAAGACAGAAAATTTATTGGTACAACGACCTAGCTATGCACCTTCAAGCTTTTAATATCCAACTGCCTGATGAAGCAAATCATACGGAATGGCGCAATATATGTGTTAACATACTAACACAAATGAAACTCAACAGGACAAATCATTTAATTGATAGTGCTCGAGCCAGCGAAACTAGGATTTACAAGCACCTTGACTATAACAGGGGATCTGAATTCTGCTGCGAAAACTTCCCACTCAAGAAAATATCCTGGATTATAAAGGCTCGCGGAGACCTTCTATGGTTAAAGGGAAACTCTTTTAACAGTACCCGGTCCAGACAATGCAACCTGTGTAACCTCAATGAAGATGAGACGATGCAACATTTCATCGGAAGATGCCCAGTGCTGCGCGAGTTCAGATGGAGATACTTCAAAAAGACACATTTAACTGAGGTGGAGATTATAGATGTTTTAAATGGAAGAGATGATGAAAATTGGTCAAAACTTGCAAATTACATAGAGCAAGCAATACTTTACAGAAAAAGCTTAATCGAAGAATTTTAGTTTTCTAGTTCGTCATTTAATGTTAATCTATATGTTCTTTTTTCGTATTCAATTAATTTAACAATATATGTAAAAGACAATATGAATGTAATATTATATGTTAAGATTAGACTTATGATCTTTTGAACTTCTTTGTGCTGGGAACGATGCGGTATCTTGAGACGATCTTGGCAGCCGTGTGTAGTACCAGAACAGAGAAGAACAAAAGATGTGGCTGACGGATTATAAACCAAGCCACTAAAGCTATATAAAAATGTCTTTAGTGTTTTGTTATATGTACACAACTTTTAGGAAAATAGTGATGAAAATAAAGACTACTACTACTACTACTACTACTATAGTGGATGGACTTAAGAGTATACCCGCATATTTTCAGAACCGCCTTGGCAAAATCGGAAATAATTGGACACTGTGTTTGACGACCCAAGATTTAAGCACATTGTTTTCGCGGAAGAGGATAATTTAATTAAAATGAAGTATAAAATAATTGGTTTTGTGGCGACAATTATATCAACAAAAGAAATTGATGAAACAAACTTCCCCTGAAACTCCGAACCAAAAACTAAGCATTTTTGGATATTTGATTCATAAACATCCTTAAGCTAAAGGCTGCAATGATTTCGCCCCAGCGCTCAGCATTTTTACAAGCATTAATTGAAGTAGAGCGTTATTTAGAAGGAGAAACTGTGGCTCAAAATGAGAATCCTTTATTTTGTTGAAGTTCCCTGCGAGCGCCTATTCTCATAAGCGGGATAGAGAGGCGCTCAAGGCTAAGTCCTGAAAAAGCAGAAATATTATTATTTTTAAATGGTAAATGGTAATTTAAAATAT
>JAEIFU010001369.1:0-71117 GCA_018904235.1 Lordiphosa stackelbergi | reverse complement strand
TAGATAGGGGGATTAAGATGATCAACCCCCCCCCCCCCATTGAGTTCCAAATCGGAATTATAGGGGACGAAGTCGAAGATAAACAGATTTAAATAAAACTAAAAACTTGACTTAATATTTATAAGAAATAATTAAGAAAAGAATAAAATCTGTTATTAGTCTAGTATTACTGCGGATCTTCAGAGAATTAAAAAAATTCCGACGATAGATTGTCAATTGTGACAATTCTAAAATTTAATTACCATTACCATTTCTAACTTCAATGGTTATTGTCTGAGCGTATTGGGACAAATACTTCTTTAAACTCTTCCACGCGACTTTAAATAAAAACCTTGCCTGCGGCGCTACATTTTCCTATATTTCTTTTCAAAAATTAAACCTAAAATTTTGTGTTTGCGGTATGTAAATATAATCGAATTTCGAAATATTGCTTTTTTGCAGGCAAATGTGGCAATTGATTGTTTTACATCCCGCCACATCCTTTTCATGGTTTGACTGTGGTAGCGAGTTTTAGAAAACCCTTTTCACCGATAATTATTTATTAAATCAACTTTTCTTTCGATCACTCAATCTGGCCCGCATTTTATTATGTGCAATGATCAACCTATAATTATTTCCAAATTTAAAGACACAGACATAAAAAATAAACTATAGCTGACTGCCTTATTGCATGATAATTCTTTATAGTTTGCGGTCCATCGATGGAATTCTTTGAGCACCCCCCTATACTAGGCCTTGAAGACAGGTTTTCACTGTCGACACAAATTGTCGGATTCGAATTTTATAAATGTGCTGTTGTATCACATTGATTTGGTTGATCGGATTACAACGTTTTAATTTGAATTGGATGTTTAATAGAAAAGAGAACATGTAAAAAATTCGAATTCACTTTAATGAAAACCGAAATATGGCAGCAAGACTTTTCCCTGATAACTTTAAATAAAATTTAAGAATCCAAAAAATTTTTCAAAATTTTGACTTCATCACCATTGCAAAAAGCTATCTACGCCACTGACGAAGATATACTATTTTGAATAAAAGTGTTGGAAATATTACCTGTACAAAAAAGTTTTTAAGGATTTTGAAGAAATGGTGTCATTAGTATTAAATCGAATCGAACTATGATGTAACCAACTTCATTATGAAGCATCATCATTAAGCACGGAGTACTCCAACCGTTTGAGCGCACAAAAAAGTCATCTATTGCGCGTGTAACCTAAAAACAAATTAGTGTGCTGGGATAGCCAAAAAATTCCAAAAAAATTACAAATTTGGTATTTTTAAGTTAATCTAGCACGGTTTCTTAGATGCGATTTGTTTATAAAATTTGTTGAGGATTTAAAAGCATCCATGAATAGAAATACGGATAGTTAGGGTAGCTAGGGGTACATCTCCCGCACAAATCGTGTTGGAAGTGGAGGAAGATAATAGAGATGAGGATGCTAAAAGCAACCATCAATGTCTCAGTAATTTCACACAGAATGGGACGTTTAATAGATACGTAAATTCCGTCCTGCGCATTGAAAAGTGCGACATGACTGGATGGTGCCAATGAGCCGGGGGCCCCCAAAGCCCGGGAAGGAGTCTCCTAGAACTGTCGGACGTGAGGGATTCTCCCATGGCGAGGTGCAACGTCCAACTAAAACTGCTGATCACACCCGGTTGATACAGAACTCCACGTCGAGACTCAGCAAGCCCCAAGCTTGGTTCAGGGGTAAGGATTGGAGTCCGCATAGTTGTCAGGCCCGTTATGATGTCTCTCGTGATCATGCACCTTTTGGGACGCTACGAATACGAACCAGGTGGCGTGCAAGATTAATCAAATATGTAATAAATTTTCTTATAAAAATTATATTATTTATTTGTTTTTTATTTTTATTATAAACTTAGTATTACTGTTGTTGCTTTTGGCACGGAAATGCTTGTTGCTGCTGCTGGAGGCTCTCCCATGTCAACTACATCAAAATTGATTTCATTGGTGAGGTCCCAAATACTAATCTTTGCCTCTACGGTATCAGCGCAATTTTTTCTCCTCATGAAAGCTCTTCAAATGGTTTTCACGCTCACCCTTCTTTTTCGGACATTTTATTTTGCTTCTGACCGTCAAAATAAATAAATTTAATTACTTTGGGCGCCCAAAAAAGGCTGTTCGATGTTCGTGTGGGTCGACTTTTCGTTTCTCCCGTACACACCGAAAAAGTTTGACATCAAACCTTTTGCGTGTGGTTTTACAGCGTTTTTTTATATGGAGTTTTTCGTTTGCGCGCGTTTTTGAATACTCCGTACCGTGCTTTAGGCTTTCGTTTTGCTGAAGTGTAAACAACATAGTTTTTATGTCAACAACACACAATTTGCGGGAAAGTTTACTTTTCTGCTTTCTTTTAAAGAAAAATGCAGCTGAAGGCCTTCAAATGTTGCAAAAGGCTTCCGGGAAAAATGGTTCAAGAGCAAAACTAGGGGCCGCTCGGCAATATTCCAAAATTGACGCCAAAGCCGAATATTTACGATGGCAAATTCTGGCCCTGTATATGGTGGGACCTATAGGGCGTAGTGTTCTATGAGCTACTTCAATCGGGTGAAATCATCACAGAGCAACTCTCCGAACTTAATGGATGCTTTTAAGGCGAGCATTGAAGCAAAAACGGCCAAAATACGAGGATACGCACGACGAGGTAATTTTGCAGCATGATAACACTCCGATAACACATAATGCGCAGACTGTTAAAGCATACCTTGAAACGCTGAAATGGCAAGTCCTACCCTACGCGTCGTATAGCCCATACATTGCCTCTTCCGACTACTATTTGTTTTCCTTAAACTTTTCTAAGAGAAAATAAAGGCGTAATTATTTTAAATGCGGATAAGGGAAATGTAACAGTCGCCTTGGAAAAGAAAGATTATAAGGACTAAATGAAAAGCATATTAGACGATCTATCGACATATTATAAGAAAAGACCCAACCTCAAAATTACAAACGAAAAACAATGACATCGTAGACAAATTTTTCAAACTAGATCTGATTTCAAGGAGCGAAAGAAACAGACTTATGACAAGCACGGCACTCCCACCGAGGATCTATGGATTACCAAAAATCCATAAAAAAGAAACTCCTCTCCGACCTATCTGTTCAATGATTAATTCTCCTTCGTACCATCTATGTAAATATATGTCGAAAATTTTAAAAACTTGACTATAGACTCCACATTCAACGTAAAGAACGCAACAGAATTTAAGACAAGGATAAATGACTCCCACATTTTTGACGATGAGAAACTTATTTCCTTCGACGTGATATCACTATTCCCTAGTATCCCCACTGACCTGGCAACTGAAGTAATTCGTGACAAATGGGAATTGATAAAGAACCACACGAATATGCCAAAAAAAACTATTTCTGGAAGCGTTAACTTTTTGTATAAACGAGAACCGATATTTCAAGTTTGAAGAAGAACTGTATGTCCAGCTAAAAGGTCTCCCCATGGGATCTCCTGCCTCACCAATTATAGCAGATATAGTCAGGGAAGAAGTCCTAAAAAGAGTTGAAACCACCAGACTCTTGACCAAATATGTTGACGATCTCTTTGCGATAGTCAGAGAAGAGGACATCCAAACAACTCTACAGGTGCTAAATTCATATCACAAGGACATACAATTTACAATAGAATTAGAAGCTGACAACAAACTACCATTTTTAGACGCAGCAGTGCACAGGATTGACAACACGCTAAAAGTTAACTGGTAACAAAAACCTACAGCATCAGGACGGATTTTAAATTACCATACTAAACATCCAAAAAACATGGTAATCAACACAGCAAGAAATCTTGCTCAGCGAATACTAGATAAGCTTGCTTGCGTTAAGATTACTGTGCGGCTGGCTCTAGAGCGCCCTCTCTCTGGCTTTTCAAGAGAGCCAAAAGCCAGTTGAAAAGCCAGCTCCGAAAAATCGTGTGAAAAAAATCGTATGGCGTTACTCATCTTTATAGCCTTGTATGATAAAGGAATAGCTTTATACCACAGCTTACAATTTTTTTATTGAAGAAAGATTCTTAAAGTCATATTAATTTTTAAACGCATTTTTTAATAAATGAAAAATTTAAATATACTTAAAAAAGTTAAAAATAATGATTATTTTGTGGCTAGAACTTTTACCTAGGCTGATGCAAAGGCCAAAAAATCGTTTTTAAGAATTCGTATGAAAAGTAAGAACTAACATCACAGTGGATTTAATTTTGATTCAAGCAATTTATGAATAAATCAATAAATAAACAAATTTTTTTTGGACCAATTGGAAAATGTTTCTTTCCCCATTCCCTTAGCTAATATGCCCCATTTGATGAGCCCTCTCCCTCACACGAACGTGCCTTCAATTATACCTCAATGCTCCTTCACTACAAAACTGGAAATTCCCTCTTTTGTCCACTCCACTTATCAGCTACTGTCCAAACCGAAGACTCACAATTAATTGCCAATGTTTTTTTGTACGCAGGCCGCCGCCGCCGCCGCCAGAATTGGAATCTGTGTGAAATCTTTGAGCCCAAAAAAAAAAAACAAAACTGCTGCAACTGCAATTTAACCCCAGGGAGACGAAGCTGCGACGCATGCTTACTCGGTAGGCTTAATTAGCGGCAAATAATGCAGCTTCAAGAAGTTGTAGGAGTTTCCTTCCACGAAAACCAGGCCGCAAATCGGCCGAGACTTGAACGCCTTTTTGGCTGCACTTTGAAATTCCTGGACAGAGAGCCGACCAGCCAGCTAACCAGCTTGGCCTTTTTTTTTGATAGCTAATTGAAGATCAGCAGCGAGAGTTAAGCGCTTGACAGTTTTGTGTGGATTTTTTCGCGGGATTTATGCAAGTCGCGTTGCTTACCTTATTTTGATGATATTTTTAATGAGCAGAAGTGAGCTAAGGCAGAGGAGTTCTGTTTGTTTGTGGAATAAATCAACCTAAATGTAAGAAATTTTTTGTTTTAAAGTAAAATATCAGATTCTGAATGTGTGAAAAATCGGAAATCTGTTTTCTAAGCCTATTTTTTCAGAGAAAAATATGGGCATTTCCGAATTTGCGTCAATTTGTAAAGTTGTGCAAGCGCAATGGCCGAGACCGTCAAACGGTTGTGATGGCCAATCAAAAAGAAGAAGAAGCTAATAGAAATCGGAAAATATTTAGCGAAGATGTAATCGTTCCCTTCATTTTCAAATCACAAAATTTAAAAGCCGTTGAATTTTTATGGAAAAGGTCGGACATCCCAATTAGCTTTGAGGAAGATTTTGATTTCAATTCTGAATTTTGTTTTGACAGTTCCTAGTTCCTGTCCTGATAGGTTCTAGTTCTAGTGTTTTCTTGAATTTTGTCCCGTTTAAGAACATGTCGGTATTCAAATATTTTTTTAAACCCGAGCAACATCAGGTATTTAGCTAGCTTTAATTATATTTTAGGCTTAGAAAATATACAAAAATAAACCATTCCCAGCTTGAGGCAATGGCCAATATATTACCCTGATTATCATTCAACAGTCTCAACTTTTCGATCTACAACAAAACACCAAACGGCGCAGTACAAAAGAAGGCAAATGTCGTCCCCATCAAAGCCAGCGAAGCGACCACGATGCTTGTGTGTGTGTTTGCTGATCTCTCTTGGGGCGGACAGTTGCACAGTGGCTGGCCAACGGTGGCACTGTCATTGCCGGCAATTGGCCCTGAACGATCCTTGGATTGGGGTTTGGCAAGCGAAGGAGGTACAAGCAGTGTGCCTTGGAAATATGGCAAAAATTCAATGCGCATATCAAAGACGATCGATAAGTCACGATTCTGTGGTACGCGAAAGAGAGAGACTGTCCGTCCTTCCACTCTTATGTGGATTGGCCAGTTACGATTCTGATTCGGAGGTTTGTGTCTGCCAGCCGCCTGCCGCCTGCCTTCCTGCCCGGCTGCTGTTGTTGTTGTTGTTTGCTATTTTCATCAATTTATGCAATTGCCGTTCAAAGTCTGCAATTATGGATGACATTTTTGTGCTTGTTGCTCCTTTTTATTTCCATTTTCTTTTTACTAGCAAGAAATTCAAATTCGTGTAGAAAATGTCACTGCAATTTTCTTGATTCCATATTTTTTTCCTCATTGTCGTAAATTCTGATTAGCATTTTGTGGGCTGGTAATGCTACTGAGACAGGGCAGGCAGCTTGAAACAATAAAAGTTGGACTCATTTTAAATTTTCTCCGCCTTAATTAAGTTATATTAGTGAGCTTAATTAGGCTCTCTGATCCAAAGAAATTAAACAGATTTTTAAATGTTTCTACACTCAAAACAAGAATGCAGGTTCGGTTCTGGTGATCGAACACCTTTGAAACTTCCTTTTCTTTTCTTATCGAACCATAGGTTGTGGTTCGAAGCGTACTTCTCAACGTCATCATGCAAAGTCGAACGTACTTTGCTGGTATACCAAAAGTAGTTAGGGCTTTAAAGAACCTTGACCTTATCGGTGTGTCGAAGGCTGATTTATAATCAACAAAAAGATGGTATGTTTTGATGCCTCTCTCGTAGGTCTTCTCCAGGATTTGTCGTAATGTGAATATCTGGTCTGTGGTGGATTTACCAGGTCTAAAGCCACACTGATAAGGTCCAATAAGTATGTCAATAAACGGCTTTTAGACGTTTACAAATAATGCGCTACAGAAGGAGACTGATCCCGCTGTAGTTGGAGCAAACGGGTTCTTTTATTAAGATTGGGCAAAGAACACTTGGATTCCAATCGTCGGGCATGCTTTCGTCAACCCATAAACGGCAAAGAAGTTGGTGCATGTACCTTACCAATTCTTCGCCTCCAGCCTTGAACAATTCAGCGGGGAGTTAGTCAACTCAGCTTTAGCTGGCAACCGGTGTGAGAAGTCTGCTTACTGGGTTTTTTGCTAAAACACAGTCCCATTTGAGGGCTAAAAAACTCTTCTAGGGAACTTAACGGCCTATAACTTATTTTGAGAAAGCGCAAATTTTTTTTTTAGGTAACATACGAGCAATAGAAACAATTTTGTACAGCTTTGAAATCCGAATACATTTGAATTGGCATCTTATTTCTACGAAATTGTGCATGTTTTCGGTAACGGTATGTCAAAAGAACGGAATTAAGCTTAGTGTCGGCAAGCCGTCTACACTGAATTAAGTGCAGACATTTATAAGTGAGTATGAACGATACCGAATATTTGGAATAAACGTAGGTGGATTAGGGTTCCTATTTTTTTACTTCACACATTAATTTTTATTTTAAAAAAGTTATATTGTTACTATTTTGGATATATAATTTAGGTTTCGATTTTGAACGGAATTTTTTTTTTTCAAAGTCATAGAACTATTTTTTAAATTTTGAAATAAATTTTTGTTTCCTTTAAGGGTTACAATAAGGAAAAAAATTGGTCAACAAGCATGCAGAGTCGGCAGGAGCTTATCTTTACTATTAGCGCGGTTCTAGTTGCTTATTCGTCGCATCGGTTCACGCTAGAGCTTTTTGGAAAGCTCTTTTCACGCGCTAACACGTGTTTGATTTATTGTTGTTTTGTTTTTAGTCGTTCGTGAGTTATAGCGTCGCAAACATGGAGCAAAATAAAGAAAAATACGGCATATTTTACAGTACTACTACGATAAAGGCAAAAATGCATCTCATGCTGCCAATAAAATTTGTGCAGTTTATGGACCCGATACAGTTTCCATTTCCACCGCACAACGATGGTTTCAACGTTTTCGTTCTGGTGCAGAGGTGATCGAAGATTCGCCACGGTCCGGAAGGCCTGTCGTCGAAAATTGCGATAAAATCGCTGAATTGATCGAAAGAGACCGGCATAGTAGCAGCCGTAGCATCGGCCAAGAGCTGGGCATGAGTCATCAAACCGTTATAAACCATTTGAAGAAGCTTGGATTCAAAAAGAAGCTCGATGTATGGGTGCCACACGACTTGACGCAAAAAACATTTTTGCCCGTATGGATGCATGCGAATCGCTTCTGAATCGCTACAAAATCGACCCGTTTTTTGAAGCGGATGGTGACTGGCGATGAAAAGTGGGTCACCCACGACAACGTGAAGCGCAAACGGTCGTGGTCGAAAAGCGGTGAAGCTGCCCAGACGGTGGCCAAGCCTGGATTGACGGCCAGGAAGGTTCTTCTGTGTGTTTGGTGGGATTGGCAGGGAATCATCCACTATGAGCTGCTCCCCCTATGGCCGAACGCTCAATTCGGACCTGTACTGCCAACAACTGGACCGCTTGAATGCAGCACTCATGCAGAAGAGGCCATCTTTGATCAACAGAGGCCGAATTGTCTTCCATCAGGACAACGCCAGGCCACACACATCTTTGGTGACGCACCAGAAGCTCCGGGAGCTCGGATGGGAGGTTCTTTTGCATCCACCGTATAGTCCGGTTCTCGCACCAAGTGATTACCACCTATTTCTGTCCATGGCGAACGAGCTTGGTAGTCGGAAGTTGGCCACAAGAGAGTCCTGTGAAAATTGGCTCTCCGAGTTTTTGCCAATAGGGGAAGCGAGCTTCTATAAGAGGGGCATTATGAAGTTGGCATCTCGTTGGGAACTCGTCATCGAACAAAAACGGCGCATATTTGACTTAAATCGCATTATTATAACCAATTTTATGAACAGTCAAAATTAAACAAAAACCCTTATAATTTATATTATGGTTTAAAAATAAAAATTAAATGATTAGTTTTATTTATCAACATAATGTTTTTTTTTTTTTGGTGGTTATGAGTATAAATTTAAACTTAAAATTTAATGCACAAAAAACTGGGGATTTTCTTCTCCCCAAAAAAAAACGATCTTATTTGGTGTTCTAGCAAAACTTTTGATAATTTACAAAGATCTGGAAAATATTGTTTCATTCCGACCGTTCCAATATGTGTCCTCTGTTAAGCCATATTTTTAATGACGATGTTAGATTGTTTTTAATTGGAACTGCTGGAAATTTCCGACCAACTTGGATGTGGATTGTTTTCCCCCTGATAAATCAATTAAATTATGGTTGTCCAACAATTTAATACAGTTAATTTTCTGCTCGGCGGATAAAGACAGATTATATCTCGGATCAAGAAATATTGCACATAGGTTACCTTTTATTCTCGAACGGACTTGGTTCTCTAAACTCTAACTCGTGAGACTATAGTTTGGTCGATTCTAAATTGTTTTTGATTTGAAATTAACATTGAATCCAGATAGAACCTAAGGTTACAGAAAAAATCAGAATTAGCTGATGCCGAATTTGAGCGGAAGTCGTACATTTATGGATCGGCTAAACTAGCCAGCATCCAGTGTAATATCACAAACATATGTATATGGAAAGATGAGGAGGGTAAAGATTTTGGTTAGCTGCACTCACTTGTTCTCGTTCGCTCTCTTTTTTTGTGGCCGTCAGCAATAGTGGGGCGGTATGTATGCATGTAATGTATGCATAACTCAGTGTCAGAGAGAGAAGGGCATATTTATTTTTCCTCTCCATTTGGCTTGCACAGGTCTAGACCAGAGCCAGCCAGCCATACCCTGCAGGGAAAGTGTCTAGTTTACAACCAGAAACGTATCGGTCGCTAAAAACTTGCAACTGGTTGCACTTCCTACCCAATTCCATGTATTGAAGTCGTCCATTTTACACAGGCATGTCATAGGAATGTGACAATTGTTCCCGGCACCAGCCATTTGCAACCAGTTTAATGACAAATGGCATAGGTGCAAGAGAATTGTCCCCTCCATCAGCCATTTTCAACCAGATAAATACCAGTTGACCCTTGTGTGTTCCTTATGACAGTCTGTTTATATCGCTGCGCAGTATAATGGTAGTATATCGACATCTGGCGGTCAACTCACTCATTACCGATTCGTTTGCAACCAGCTCAATTACAATTTAATTACAACTACCTCAAATTAGTGTTTTAAACGAGCATTTCTTCGGAAGTTAATGTTTGTTGTTGCCCAACTCACCCGAATTTAGCAATTTTGCTACCAGTTTAATTCTACATGTATTCCAACTAGGTGTATGACAGTATCTTTTTGTTACTAGTTGACAATTTCACTGCAGGGTTGCTATCCGGGGGGGGTGGTAATGTAAGTTATAATTTAAATAAAAGAAAACGTTTGGGTTGTGTGTGTGGGTGAAAATGGAAATGCAAAAATGATGTAGGCTTTACACTAACACAAGCACACTTCTCTGTCCTATACATTATCCCGGCACTGATTTACGTTTATCGTAGAGGAAAACCGAAATTAACCCGTATATTTGATTCTGTTTTTATACGGTTATGGTAATACCCCAATATCGTACCAAACTAAAAATTTATCTCATCTGAGTATAGGCCTTTAACCTTTTGATAAAATTTTCAAGTCTCACTTATGCCGAATAACACCGGACGGTATCTCACCAAAGCAGCTGTAATGTTGTATTCCAGTACAATTGTGGCTGGTTTGTAGCTGTTTTTGAGAGACTTTACGTAGCCCCACAAAAAAATAAAATAGTGGATTCAAATCACAGGATCTTGGCGGCCTATGAACTGGCACCGTCTTGTTGAAACCACATGTCAACAAAGTCCAACTGCTCCGTTTGGGCAAAAAGAGTAGGTAATCTTCGCACGGTACTTTGCTCTATTGACTGGGTACATTGGCAGCTCTTGAGCTGCCTCTTACTGCCCTTCGGACCAAATGCGGTAATTCTGCTTGTTGACGTACCCATTGAGCCAAAAATTAACTTCGTCGCTGAAGACAATTTAATACATTTTCGAAGAGCTCAAGTTTGGATAACAAATTTCATTGATTTGCCAGCGCTGTTCGATTGTAAGTCTATTCATGGTGAAATGACACACCTTACTGAGCATTTTGAACTTGTAAAATGAATGATCTTTTGAAGCAAGTTTTGGTTCAATAATGATCTTAAATGTTCCTAAAAAGATAGGTTCAAACATTTCTTCTCTACAATTTCACAGTCAAAATAAAGGTAAAGTACCGGAAAAGGAAGAAAGTTTATAATCAATAATGTGGATCAAAAACATAAAAGAAAACCATTCACCAATTCAACGATACAAGCATTTTTTATTACAGGTTCGAGCCAGACCCTTCCATTTCATGTTTAGCTACATTGCGCAATTATTTAGAAATAAATTAAATTCAATTGTCACCTTCACTCACCTTTTTAAATGCTGTTTACTTTTGCCCACATAACCGCAATTCTCCTCTGTACACTTGTGACTGCCCTGGGCATGTGATATCAAATGGGTATTTAGGCCTTCTCTAGTCAATCCTTTATAAAAACAATTCTCGATATGACATTGAAAATTGCGTTCCTTTCCTTTCGTATGACTCAACTCGTGCAGATTAAGGGAATATCTGGAATATAAAAATAAATAAATTAAAATTAAAGTTTCCTTTTCTGTCCCATTTGCGCTTCCTCTTTTGTTTTTGGGTTTTTGTTGTATTTTGCATTTTATTTGAAAATTTTTTAATTACATTAAATCAAAGCAAAAGTAATTCGCACCAAAGTCACGTTTTACTTGTCCATGGCCTGAGCTGAAATGGACAGACAGAAGCACGTCCAATGCGGGACAGAGTCCAGCCTAGTCAAAAATAAAAAAAAAAAAAACAAAAAGGAAAAGGACCAGCAAGCCAGGCAAATGCAAACTCGTAGGCAAAACTTTTGTGCACATCAATTACAGATGCTAATTAATCGGAACAGCTGAGAGACGGCCAGTCCAGTTGAATTCAGTTCTAGCTGGTGTCGTCACCCACCCGAACGGAGGGAGAGCTTTGACTTTAAATCAGCCAAGACAGTCGATTTATTTGGGATTAAGATATGGTTCAAAGAGAATGCCGGATTGTGGAGGAAATTGCTGTTGAAATTTAATAAACCAAATTTAACTCAAAGTCCTCAGCAGAAAATTTAGATTTTTAGAACAATTTATACTACAATTAAAAATTGCTATATATATAAAAACAGAACTGTTAATAAACATGTAGGAAGAGTACTCTAAACATTTCTTCTATTTAACGTGTATATCGAAGGCGGGCAGAGCCGACTTTAACTTACGTTTTTTCGTTTTTTATGACGCAACCAAAAATTCTGTGTTATCAGGATATTCCCCAAGGGAATTTATCTATAAAAAGAACGAATAAACAATTTTAAGATAAACTCTCATAAATGTTAGAACAAATTCGAAAAGTAGGGCCAATTTAAAAAAATAAAAATAATGTAAAAAACATATATTAAAAAAAAAACAATAAAAAAAAATAAAAAAATAAAAAAAATAAATTAAATAACAAAGATTTAAAATAAAATAAAATATAAAAATAAAATAAAAATATTATATAATAAAATAAAAGAATAAAAAAAAAGAAAAAATAAAAAACAAAAAAAAAAAAAAAAAATTTAAAGTTTTAATTTAATTTAATTAAAAATTTACACCTCAAAAAAAAAAAAAAACACTCACCAAAAAGGCCCCACGTAACAGGTTTTACACAGTAAGGAGAAAAAAGAACTAGTAGCTCTAGTTGAGAATAAAAGGTGTCATCGAGAACAAGATGCCGGATGCGGTCATTGGAAACAAGAAGACAAGCATGGGCAAAACGGCGTGCACTTACGCTTACCAGAATGCATTCAGTGGGTTTAAGAAGAGGAAACGTTACAGGTGGCGGTGAAAATAAATTATATAACTGGAGAATGTACCACTGGTGGCGAGAACTGTTAAGACAATGATAAGTAGTACAAACCGAAAGTTATTTACAGATTTTATTGATTTGGAAAACGATGGTCCAGCTAGATGAGTTTAAGTTTTAAAGAGCTCAAATGGTATCCCACGTAGAGATGTAAGTTGGGCGCCGCCGATTTATTACCCTTTAATCCAACAACATCCCTGCACAACTCAAAGCCAAAATATAAAATCTGACTTATCCAAGAAGTTGATAACAGCCGCGCGCGGAAAGTTTCTTAAAATCTGCAAATATTGTTTTATGTTAATAAAGAAACTTGCAAAATAATTTTCGTTTGACTTACGTAGCTCAAAATAATTATTAATTAAAATAGAAGTGCATTGATTTGCATAAAATCTTCTACAAATTCGTAAAGGAATATCTTCTTCAATTGTTGAAACGGGGTCCTTTGTTTGAATATCCATGTTATGGAGCCTGCCGCTTTCAAGGTGGTTTTTTGTTAATAAGCATCCCTGTGGACAACAACGGCTTGGCGCTTCGGTACTCCAAACACCTTTCCACAATAGTTGCGCTCGAGATCTCCATGACACACATTGTAAAGAAGCTTTTCCAGCTTCTCTATCAGGGTTGAGTAGCGGCATCATCATGTACTGTCTCAGTTTACACCACGACTGTTGATAAAAATATTGCTATCATGGGATAAACTTTACCCTAGGTCTGTTTGTACGTTTATTGAAATATCCCTTTCTGTTACGGTATATCTCTGCATGGTTACCGCCTGGCGATTGAATCCGTACATGGGTGCAACCAATAGCTCCGTCCCGAGTGACTTTATTAACGTCCCCAAACTTAATGTTGTTAACTGCTGGATAATGATGCAATGGCATAGGAAACATCTTTCAATACCCGGCATGTAGCTATGCTCACTCCACAAAAGTCCCCAATAGTAATTAGATTATTACCATATGCATAAAATGGCAATGCTAAAAACAGCTTCTTCATTAGGCAAAGAACATTTCCTAATAAGATTGATTATATTAGTTTGCTGAAGGTTGTTTTTGATGGTACAAAAACCGATTCGAGATTGGCTCGAGTTGGCCTAATCTTTGTCAAAGGCGAAGACATATAAATTTGAACGGAGATTTTTGTGTAATTCAGATTCTTCCTGTACTCAAAAATTCGACCTTCCTTGGGTTCTATACTATATTTCTATAAATTGCCTCAAAGTCTTCATCAGAATCTTCCAGTGAGTTTAGGTAAAATAAGCCCAGCTCAAATATATTTTTACAAATTGTTTTGCCTATCTAGGCAAAAGCCACCCCAAAAATTTAATGTGAATTTACAGTGGATGCAAAAAGTCAAATGATGGCCTATTGGAGGTCGAAGTGGCGATAGCTTATGATGGGGAATTATATGGCATGAAATCGAAACTTCACTATTTGTTGATTATCCTGTACATAGCGCTATCTGGAAGGGGAGAGGAAATCGGCCCCTAAGTTGTTTATTGTATTCGAGGCCGAGAACATCAAATTTGTATATTTTGCGTGTCTTTCCTAATATTGTGTCCAATTTTTTGGGCATTCACTGAGTCAGGCGTTGATTCAACAGAAATCCAAGAGAAAATAAAGAAAATGGAAGATCAAATAAAACTCGAAGAAGATCAATTACGTGTATTGGAAATTCAAATGAATACAGTGAGAATGGTAACGAAAACAGCGAAAAACGAAATGAACGTGTGGATCTTGAGCTAAAGGAAATGTAAGATAAGCTTAGAAAGTGCAAGGACAGTTTGTTATTAGAGACATGGGACCATAACCAAACTAAAACACATCTTAAGAAAATCAAAAAGTTTTTGAAATCTTTGGAATCAAAATTTTGAGTGAAACACGAAATCCCTTAGCAAGATCAACAGCTAATTACCTCAACAAGATAAATTAATTAGTCGGGTTTGAATAACAATAATAACGGTTTAAAGAATGTGTACATTGTATCTTTTTTATTGTTAAGAGAAGAGTAATAATCTGTAACCATTTTATTATCAATCTTTACTACTCAATCTACTACTACTAGATAAATTAATACAGCATACTAAAACTAAAACAGTAAAGATATATCGAGCAAAAATATCAAGATTTAACTAAGAACCTAACGAATGATGTCCAACTAATAATTCGCCCAATAGACAATTAATTTGTATCCTTTTTGAATTGCTTTGTTTATAATAAAATGTAACAATAAAACAAAAAATATTTTTTTGATCGGGTGGCAGGGGGCTGATCACTGTGATTACTACCACAACCAGTCAGATTTGGTCAGTTTTTGGTATTTTAAAGTTTGGTTAAGATTGGTCAAAGATGTAGCTCCTATAAAATAATAAGAACTAACGAGAGCGTAAGCTAAATCGCGCCCTGTTCCATGTACCGGTCACTCAGTGGAAGAAATGCTTAAAAGCCTTCCTTAATGTTAATTAATAGATAATGTTAAAAATGTTGGAGAATGTTAGCAGACAGCAAATGCTGCCAAATATACATATATTTTTAAGAGACGTCGATCCCAAACATATGGCAATACTCTTACTCTTCAAACTCCGCTATTTATTACCCGATGATGGGTACATAAAAGCGAATTAAAAAGCAGATATCGATATCTTTAAAATTGTGGGAGGTATTCAACGTTTTATATTGTGGTGTCTACCCTTGGTTGCTCTTGCTCTTTAAATGTTCCCGGTTAAAAATTTTTTCCATTACACTTTTACTTGCAATATGTTAATTAAATTAACCGAATACACAATATCGTATTTAAATACAGACAAAATAAGTAAAAAAGTTACAAGGCATCAAAAACATAGCTTTCATATAGCAATCATTTGAAAAAAATTCTCAAAAATTGTCCTCTGTCCAGGTATAAACGAGAGCGTAAGTTAAAGTCGGCTGTAACCGACTTCGATATACCAGTTACTCATGAAAATAAATATTTGACAGCTTCCGAACATCCGAAAGTATGCACCAGTTTTTAACTTCGCTATTTATTATCCGATCTTGTCAGGGATTATAGTTATTGCTAATATAAATATAAGTTACAAATTTGAACTCGATATCTGAACCAAATTTGGGAGTCATTTAACATTTTATATTGTGAAGGCGGGGGTGGGCGTGGCAAAAAATTTGAAATAAACTTGTATGCGTGCAGACAATGGGAGTCTACATGTCAAGTTTGGTGGCTCTAGCTCTTATAGTCTCCGAGATCTAGGTGTTCATACAGACAGACGGACAAGGCCATATCGACTCGGCTGTTGATGCTGATCAAGAATATATATACTTAATGTGGTCGGATATGATTCCTTCTGCCTGTTACATACATTTGCAAGACTTTAGTATACCCTTTTTACTCTACGAGCAACGGGTATAAAAATAGGGCTGCAAACCGGTTCGCAGTTGAACCACTCCGGAGTCAGATACTCCAAAATGTTTGGAAAGTCCGAACCGAACCTGAACCGAAGCAGACAATTGCTTTCCTAAACTGGAGCAAAAAACAAATTGTATATTGTATGAGTTTTGTACAAAAAAAAGTTTTATATATATAAACCTTGGAATAAAAACAGCTTGGAACAGAAACATTTTGCTTTATTGTATAATTTTCAAAAGGAATTACAAAATAAAAGCTTCAAGAATTGTACATAAAAATTAATAATTCTTTACTATGTTTATTTTCTGACGAATATGAAAAGCAATCTTTAAGCTTTAAAGTTTGGATTATTGTAAAGAACTTAACAATGTCGCATTTGTTGTTTTAGCTGTTTCTGCAACACAAGTATCAGTTAAGCGCCCTTTTTCTACTCATACATTTGTTTTAGCCAGAGATACGGGGGTGCCACAGAAACCTCTTCCAACCAAATTCCAACCGAATTCCAATTCTTAGGTGCCACGGAAATTATTCTTGGTTGGTTTCAAACCTCCTATCATTTGTTGAGAGATTTAGCAAACTTCTTATCCACCTAGCCGTAGTGGCGCCATCTACTTGTCTCATGTTTGGCGCCAACAAATTTTAAATTTTTTTATTTACACATGTGTGTGCTTTAACGACCTTTATGATAATCAAACCATAATAGTACGCTGGCTCTAGGTCCGTTATTTTCACATAACTTCAAAAAGCAGAACACAACACAACAAAAGGACTAGGTGGTCATACAGCTGTTTCACTGGTACCTCTACCAGATCATCAGTGACGTTCGCCTAATGTAATGGCCCCAACGACTCTTACTCCATGCCGGAGCTACCATAATCGTTTGGGAATTCCTAAACGACTTGACAGCAAACCAAAAAGTGCTGGCTGCCAGTACTTTGTGTATTTATTTATGAAGAATATGACTTAAATTTTAAATATAATTTAAAAATGAATCATAAATCATATTACACAATCAAAAATTTCATTTAAGCATCAAATTAACCCATAACTAAAAAAGGGAAATTTTTTTGGCCAGAGATTCAGTCCTGTTTTTAGAGATGGAGCTTCAACTGGAACAACTGGTGTTCTAACTAGATTTTTAAATAAGAAAATTAAATCTCTTGAAGTTCTGTGGCACCGACGATTTTTTCGAGAGATTTACAAACCAACCGTCGGCAAAATCTCTAGAGATTTCTGTGGCACCCCCGTTAGAGTCAGTAATAAATAAAGATTAACTTATACCAAATGTTTTAACTGAGGGGAGAGAATTTCACCCATTAATACAGAATGGCTAAAATAGGTGCACACACATACACAAAGTCTTCTCTCAGTTTGGAGTTGTCTGCTGTTGTCAGTTTTGCACTTGTGCTACCTTTGGAATTCCCAAACAGTCATAGCAATGCTGGCTTGAGATGGCTTCTGCCGACTTGCTAATGATAAAACCGGGAGGTTCTTGAAACAGCTTCACAGTCGACCATCCCCCTTTGTGATGGTGTGTGTATGTCTTGTTTGAAAAGTTATGAAAAGTTAGAATGTATAGACTGTACGGTTGTGCAGTGGACTCCGTGAACTGTTTGCTCTCACTCACGCTCTCTGAGTGTATTTGGGAATATGTCCGTCTCGCTCTAAGCACTGTGATTTGCTATGCGGACAATAAGAATCTCAATGCGGACAATCGCTTAAAACCGCTAAATATTGAGCTGCGTAAATTTGATCTCTAAGTTAATAATATTTTTAGCAAAGAATCGATTGGCCAGTTTTTGGCTTCCTATGTTTCGGAAAAAAAATTTATTTCCCAAAAAAGTAAAAATTTATTTTTTTGTTATTCTTAAAAAAAAAAAAAATTTCCACTAAATATTTCTAACTTTAAACTTTTTTTTTTTAATACTTTAATCCTCTTAAAACGATGGCATCAACATTGTTTTGCTACAGCGCTCCGCTGAATTATGGCGCGATATTGGCCTTTTCGCCCCACTGTGCCCCGGTTCAAACCCTGCTGAATCTTGAGTAGTCCAATTCTTATGAGGTTCGCAGCCCTGATCAAAACAATGCTCGACTTTGTGTTCCTCAACTGCGGAACAAAGTTTATGGAACCTTCATAACTGTACTTTTTCGGCCACTGTTTAAGCCACCAGCCAGTTTTCATTCTGCCCTGAAATTCCGCTGAAAAATAACTCATTTCATTGTGAGTAAGATGTCAAAAAACTAAAATGAGAAACTCCGATTGGTTACCTCTCATATATACAGAACATTTTTGAGCTTTTCATATGAGATATCAAAAAAGTAAAAAAACAGCTTTAGCGTAATTAATTTTAATGATGATTTCTTGGAAGAATCGATTAAATATGTGATTTTTCCACAAATCAAGAATAATGGGGTAAAAAAAGAAGCCATCTTGATCCACCTCTATGATCTGCAGTATTCTCCAGCGAATTCCCCCGTACTCAGTTTGTGTCAGAGTCCAAAGTTTACAGACAATGTCCCCAGCTACCCACATATTTCATACATACATACACAAGTACTCGCACTCGTTTATAGCGACCAAATTAAAAACCATTGCCTCATGCCATAAAGCCAATCTAAATACTAGAGGCGGCGGAGTTCAACATTAAGAGCTTCGAGTTTGGGCCCAGTCAAGCATTAATAACAATACCAAAGGAGCTCCACACACACGCACGCACACAGCCAAGTGCAAGGGTGACATTTAACGGTAATTTCCTGCAACGATTTTTGTTTAGCTCAAGTTTTGTGCAAGGCATAAGATAAGCTTTTGAAGGAAAAGGTGTCCCGTCCCGGGCACTTCCCTAATTACATATGGCATAAATGTTGCCACGCCCCCTCCTTGTACGCTCAACTAATTTCACATGCAGCACAGGACAAGGCATCAAAATCCTGCTAATGTGGCGCAAGCAAAGAAAAGCTCACAACTTGGTACAAGACTTACGTAGCAATTACATGGAGTAGTGTGACTTGAACACACACACATGCCTGGTGAGTGACACCGGAAGCCGTCTGCAGTCGTTGACGCTGACTAACGCCTAGTGGCACGAAAACTTCCACCGAAAGACAAGAAAGACGCTGTCATAAATATTTATGCGAGTTTTGGGAACAACAAACGAACGAATGGGTTGGCCTGGGATGGGCTACACATGCGATTGTCTAAGACAAGCATCCTGCATCCTTATGCAGCTGACAATGAGCAGCAGGATACATTTTGCACCTGCCGCACCCGCGACATGTTTGCTCAGCGTCTTGAGAGCATCCGTCCTACCCGCCCCACCCTCTGCAACTTCTAATGGATAGCGTGCAAAAGTTGACACAACAGCTTCGTCCTAGCTCGCAGCTGCTGCCTGCCACCTCCCTTGGCCCTCTGTGGGTGTTGATGACAGCCGCTATTCCACTTGCCACTACCACTTCACTTCTTCGCAACTGCAGCGACTGAACAAAAGGGCAAAGTTTTCCTTGCCAGGCGTGAAACGCTTCGTTTTTCGTCAACTAATCGCAACGAGGCTGCCATTCTCTTCTCATCGCCAAAGGCGGCGCTTGAATCAAACGTATCCGCCGGTTTGGGGCGTGTTTAGACTTTAAACGCTATTTTGTAGGGAAATCTGGGTAAGAGGAAAGAGTTTAATATCCTTTTGTCATAGAGTTTTTCATATTTAATCGTGGCAATCACATTGGGCAAGTACGATTCTCAGTGTTCTGGTCTGCAGTTGATCCAACTCTAGATAGCTTGGAGCGTAAAGACTTGGATCAAATGTCTACACAAAAGGTGTGGGTAGATTGTTTCAATTTTGTAAATACCCGAATATAGATTAGATAGTATAGTACGTAGACTCAAGTCGTTGGCTTAAGTGGGAAAATTCAACTTTTTGGAATTCTTCGCTTAGGGAAATGCATTTTATCCACAGTAGCTCGAACTTTTTAGGGATTCCAAAAAATTATATTGGTCGTTTCTTCAAATATTAAACAGTATAATAGAAGCTAAATCGAACCGAAATCACGATAGTTTCTAAACCGTTCAGACCACTACAATTTACTTAAATGTACTCTCATCCCAAAAAAACATCATCTTCATAAGGTTTATGTTATATTTTCACCCATTCGAAGAACATTTCTTCCAAATAATTGCCACCCAAATAACCATTCTAATAATGCTTTTTTGGTGGCTTTTTTGGGTGGTTACTCGAAAATTGGTAACCACAAACCCCCTTCTCTTGTTGTCCTTTTTGCTTGCAGCTTGGCTTATACTGTTCTTCCCTTTTTCCCTTTTTCGGTTTTTTGTTGTTTCGGAAGCAGCCGGATTGCACTTTTTTGGTGACATAGCCGGCGGCTTGATTTGCGAGTGCATCGCATATTTTGTGGTGAATGTCCAGCATTGCACTCTTAGCATGTGTGTATCCTCGCGTTATTTAGCCGGAATGTCCTGCACTTAATGAGTAATTTTTGTTTATTTCTTATTTGGTCAAAACATGCTTTTGGCAAGGAATTTTTAATTAATGCAAAATACGCGTTTGCATGCATTTCATTTGCAGTCTTTTTATAATGGCCAACAACTATTTGGAAGCTACAAATAAATTGTATGACATTTTCATGAGAGGAGCATTTCTTGGCCATTCACCAGTATCCCTGGGCATTCAACCCCTGAAGCCTGATTTTGAGTTTCTAATTAGTGGGTCTCTTAATGGTTTTCTAATTAAAATTCTTAAAAATAAATAAAAGCTTGTGTTGAGTCTGTGGGTTGACTGTCAGCAATGAGAAACAAAGGATCTTTACCATGTCAGACGTTGATGATTATTATAGCTAAAATGACAAATATAAAACTAGAGAAAATCTAACTTCGGATCGAACGAAGTTTATATGATTTTCAATGATTTAAATGATTTTCATTCCACAATTTAATTTTAGCGTTGAACAATAAGGATTTTTACGTCAAATTGGTTATTAAGTAATTTGTTTAAAAATGAAATTTAATCATCAACTGTAGTAAACACACTTTTGTGTGCTTATCATGACAACTTAATAATTTTTCAATATAAAAAAAAATTTTTTTGTACGTACCGTGACTTGAACCCAGGTATGTTTGACTTTCAGTCTAATGCCTTACCCCCTACACCACAGCTACCAAGATACAGAGAACAGCTAAATGTGCTATGTGTGCTCAAAAGTATCATTTCTATTTTTATTTTATTTTTTTTTAGAAGATAATGAAGTGTTTATCAACACTGAAAATTATATTCAACCAGTTGTTAATCTCATCACCTGGAACTGGGCTGGTGATGTCAGCTTATTTTTTCCCAGTACACTTTGTTGTTGGAGATTTAATTTTTAAACGCATCTGGCAAGGGTTGCGAAGGACGGGGGATACCGGAAAAACTTATATCCCTCATCAGAGCGACATACGACAGCGCCCAGTGCAGAGTGCTTCATGGCGGAAAGCTCTCGCAGCCTTTCCCAGTCCTCAGCGGCGTTCGACAGGGTTGTGATTTGTCTCCTATCCTTTTTATAATGGTTGTTGCAGATGTGTTCTCCACTGTTCGACCAGCACCTAACAACAGCGGCATCAGGTGGACAATGACAACAACATTGCGGCATCTGGACTATGCAGACGATATATGCCTCCTGGCAAATAGGCTAAGCGACCAGGCGAGTGCGTTAGCCGAACTTGGCACCTGATCTAAATCGGCAGTTCTAAAAATTAACACCTCCAAAACTAAATCGCTTAGCCTTCGTTCCGGACAATCCCAATCGCTGGTTTTGGATGGGCTGATGCCCATTGAACAAGTCCAGCAATTCAACTACCTGGGTAGCGTAGTCGCTGTGGATGTGGGTACGGAGTTCGATGTGGAGTTGCGTCCACAGAAAGCTAAGGATTCTTTTGGGATGCTGTCGGCCGTTTAGCCATGCTCATCATATCCACACTGTCTCAAAATAAGACTTTTCAAGTCTAACGTAATGCCAGTGCTCCTATACGATTCCTCCAATTGGAAAATTACAACTTCCATAGTGTCCAAAATTCATTCTGGCCTGACAGAATACGGAACTCCGAGCTACTAAAACGCGCAAATATGGAGAGTGTTGACTCCATAATACGGAGAATGAAATGGAGCTGGATAGGGAACCCACTGGATGGATTCGGCCGGACACCAGGCAGACCCAAAGAAACTTGGAGGAGGACTGTTGGTAGAGAAGCGGAAAGCATCGGGAAGACCTAGAGAGAACTAAAAGCTACGGTCAACAACAGAGCTCGATGTCCCACAACGGATCGGAACTAGAAGAAGAAGACTTAATAACCAAGTTGACGTGAAAACCTTAAATATTATTTGAGTTATTTCTCAAACTCAGCAATAGATAGCGCCACTACTTCAACCATTTGTTTGACAGTTTGTCACAGCAGTTCTCACTAGAACTACTTTTTCGACCTATTGTTTCCATGGCAGCTATATGAAGGGGTCATCCGATTTGGATAAAATCTAGCAGAATTATGTGAAACAAGAACAAACAAGTTTTTCTTACTGTATAATATAGTCAGCCGATCCGGCCGGTTCCGACAAATGTGCAACCTCGTGCTAATTTTTCTACCATGTACCCATTAAAAATGGGTAAAAGGGGATCATGAAGTTGTGCAAATGTATGTAACAGGGAGAAGGAAACATTTCCGACCCTATAAAGTATATATATTCTTGATCAGCATCAACAGCCGAGTCGATTTAGGCATGTCCGTCTGGCCGTCTGTCCGTCCGTCCGTCTGTCCGTCTGTCCGTCTGTCTGTATGAACGCGTCGATCTCAGAGATGGTAAAAGATAGAGGTTTGACATGTACGGGACAAATGCTTCTTTTATCTGCACGCAGATCAAGTTTGTTTCAAATTTTGGCGTTATATCTCCCACAGTTTTGAAGATAGACGATTCGTACTTTCTAGAGATAGTTAGTAATAAGCAAAATGAATCGATTTGCGAATGATAAAAATCGGATGAACGGTTCAGAAGTTATGAGCAAAAAAGCGAACCAAGCCCCCCCGCTACCACCCCACCCACCCTAGAAAAAATGTTGCATGCTTTTCGGATGGTCACCCTAAGGAACGCAGGAGCACTGTTAAACATGTTTTTTTTATGAGTAACGGGTTTATCGAAGTCGGTTAGAGCCGACTTTAACTTACGCTCTTGTTGTCAATTGTACAGGGTATATTGAAGTCGGGCTAATCGACTGCAACGGTCTTACTTGTTCATTATTTTCGTTGGGGTAAATAGCGCACCGCGAACAATCCTGGTCTATTGTGGGCTCGTGCAAAGTTTGGTCACGATAGATTTGACGGAGAAGATAGTATAGAAACACACGGATATGGATATACATGGCTCAGCCCGTCATGCTAAACAAAAATATATATCGAAAAAGTATTCCCATTTTTAGAAATAGTTTTTGGCAGGCTCAAGATCATAAGGATTTGAAGTAAAACACAGTTGTTTGTTTTCTCTAACATGTTTCGAGATGCCGTCGATAACAATAGCACAAGAAACGAAACAAAAAAATTTTTATAGTAGAAACAAAACCAAAAAGATTACAAAATGTTTACATACAGAGAGCAACAGCGTCCAATTAGTCAGCTGCGGAATTTGAAACTGAGTCTACATTTTATTGCTAATGTCAAGTAGATGTCTGTATATGTGAGCACAATTATCTGTGTCCTTTTTTGTTGTTCAGTCTTATGTGTGTGGGTGTGTTTATAACGTGCAACATTTCTAACTTGAACCGTTTGTTGTGCTGTTGTTCCTGTTGCAGTATGCTCACATTTAAGAATCTGGTGAGTGTCTGCTCTCCGCACTGTGGATTAGAGTCTCTTATCGTCGTTGTATATCACACTTATGTTCTGATAGTCTAGTATATAATTTAGATTTCGCCGTGCCAAGATATACCTTATCGCTTTCAGTGGTTCCTTCTCCAGCACATGGGATTTTTCAAATCAAATTACTTTTTTGCTCATTGTATTGCTGAAAATTATTTTATTTGTGTGTATCGGTTTTTAGGCTAAGGACACTATATCTTTGTTGTAGCAGTCGGAATGAATCAAACGATCGAAAAAAGTGGGTACATACACAACCGATTTGTAGATCCAGGGTGTTTTTTCCCTACGATTCTGGGGTTGTCTGTTCTTTAAAAGGCCGTATGTTGTATGTGAGGGAAAATGATTGAATTTTAAAATTTTAATTATTCGTTTTTTGTTGAATTTATAAATAAAACGGATCGCTTACATCCAAGACTTTTTTGTGGTAAATAATTTATTAGTCTACCGGAGGCCTTTTTAAGAACAAAATTGTTTCATTGCGCTCTGTGACACTTTTTTTCCCCTGACCACATTCATAGCGAACCTGAGGATCAGGAGTAGTAAGGTCCAAAGTTTGTGGACTACAGATTTATTAGTACTCGCTAATACACAATAGATTTATTTCACATACGTTTTGTAGGCATCCCAATAGCATCAACAAGTTAAAAATTTTTCAATTCTATCTTCACCATTTGCATTTGTACTATAAGTTTCAGTATATTAAATTCGAATTTGTAGCAGATCTCGCAAAAACTGTTAGCTCTTTAAGCGTATCTGCAAAAACCAATTCTGCTACGGACACAACGAAAAGAGGAAGTGAAAAGACACATTTAATTCTGTTTTTGCTTAATAGACGAAGCGCTCAGTTCAAAAGAGTTTTGATTCTTCCAATGACCGTTTTGCTGAGAGAAAACTTCCAAAGTGTTCTTTGCGTGTGTATGCGTGGTTGTGATTGTCAGTCAGTTACAACTACTTGTGATTCTAGATGATTTTCGTATGCTGAACACAAATATGTTTTCGGAAATGGTCCATCAGCAGCTGAGCTGAAAGTTTCTAAGAATGCCTATTTCGAGTTCAGAAAGACAGTTTCTGGGAAGGAAAAAAATATTTCTTCTCCCATATAAAAAATAACAACTTAATCAACCTATAGTTTCAAAGATTTCGAACTTGCACGTATCAAATATACCCTAAAACGTGCATGACTTATAATTGGCTGTCTTGTTGGGTTGCACAGTAGCACCTGCTTCAAATTAGCTTCCGTTTTTCGTAATCCATTCAATTTACACTAATGTGGGGCAGACAGAGACAAACAAATTAGCAAGACAGACGGTTATTGTGGTGGCTGGAGAAACTGAAAAGTTAGTGGAGACGTCTGGAAAATGCATTTGAGCAAATAAAAGTTAATGATATAACTGAAAATACCTACCAACTGCTGGGAACGCGAACGAAAGCGAACCGAGCGAAAGATAATGTTTGCTGTTGTTGCATCTAATTCGCTTTGTTGCTGCGCCATTATGCTTTTGCAGCAACAAAAACAATTTACGGTAAACTTGTGCAGGTGGAATGGCATCCTTTTGTCAAGGCGCTGAGCCTTGGACAGGAGTTTCTCTCTCTCTTTCTGCCTCTCCCTGGTCTTATCCCCTCTTCCTGCCGTGCTGTTGTCGTTGGCGTTGTCATTGTCGTTGCTATTCAAACTCCATACAAAGTGACATTTCACATATCAACAACGATGGAACGTTGCCGCCCACGCGCGCCTCTTCGCGATGGCATCATTAGAAATGCATGACAATGTCGCCCCTAACACCAGCCTGGGCCACGCCCAACGCTCTGCCGCCTGCCCTGTTTATCTCTTGTTGGTTTTTGCTGGCGTTGTCTCTCAACAGGAATTTAGATTAAAGATTGAAACTTTGTTAATGGTGCGCTTTTATTAAGAAAAATCTGTTTTGCCGCTTGAATATCAAAACGCGAATATTACTTTCGGTGTGAAAGAAATTGTACCTAGTGGACTGCATTGTAATTTAAGAAAAGACACATTTTAGAATTAGTATTTTTTTGAAAAGTTATTTGTGTAAGAAGATCGAAGTCTTTCGAGTTTCGACTTAAAGTGTCAAATGATCTCGCAATTTTGGCGGAATGGGTCATATATTATTGTAAATCAGTGGTGCCCAAAATGCCAAAAGCCTATCCCATGGGATAGGAACTCATAATTCAGCCGGCCTCGCAACCTACACACGCATAGAGAGAGAGAGAATACTGGTGTTCTATAAATAGCACGCTCGGCGGCTGGCTCTCTCACGACGAGTGCTTACGTCTCTTTCTTCTCTCAAGAGGCATTTGTTCATTTGCTTGTTGCACATGTTTAACGTCATGACGTTTACTTCATGTTTCGCTGCTACGCACACAAGCGCAAAGCTTGATAATGTTAGTTTGGGCACCACTGTTGTAAATTGATATAAAGGATGGTCATAATATTTTAAAATACTAATTAATTAGTGTGACCAGCTTTTACTCGTTAAGAATGCCTTAGAAACTAGTTCTTAATTATTGTTAGGGTTCTAATAACTAGTTCATAGGAATGGTTCTGCCAATCCTGACATTTGATCGACCTTAAAGCCCCATACGGACATCAGAAGTAACGAGAAGTTTCTTACAAAAAATGAGGGAAAAAGAAGCAGAAGTTGCAACTTCGCCTCTTGAACTTTTTGCATGTACGGAGGTGCGACGTTGAATGTTACACTTAACAGACAATGTTGCACTTAACAGCACATTTGTGGAGACTATGTAAATTGGCGGTGGACCTTATTATGCTTTGAGCAGCAGACGCAGCATTGAGAATGCACCATGTAGCTTCACTCTGCTTCTACCTGCACCGACCAGCTGAAGTGCTTTTAGCTAAAGTGATTTGAAAAAATAAATATAATAAGAGCGAAATAGTTGTTTTGAATTATTTTTCCATGTCCAAAAAATGTCTTTAGTTTTGGCGGTGAAAGAGCGGAATGTCATTTGTGATCTTTTTCACCCCAAGCATTCGGACTTAATTTTTGTGAACAAGGCTTGACGAGAAGTCAACGAGCTTCTACAAAAAATCAACTTGGCATCCAAACATACATCCAAAAATACAGATGATCAAGCAGTGTGGCCTACCGCCAACTAAATTAAAAATACCAAATTCTGATATTTTTGGCTTAATTTTTTTTTAAAGTCTGGTAACACTACTCTTACGCTCCACGGCGACGAAAGATAAAGGAAAGTTAACTAAATTACGTACTTCGGATGTCCGTATGGGCCTTTAAGACTCACGGTTTTTTGTATATACTTGCATCCACGGTTTCAGTCTCGCTGCCTCCATAATAATATTATATGGCAAATGGGTTAGTTGACTACTCGAAATGATTAACGACTTCGTAGAACTCTACTTTTGTTCAAAATACTTTTCTAAAGAGCAATTCACTTCTCAGATAGTGATTGTGATTGGGAGAGATCACTTGACAAATTGATCTACATCTATGATCACGAACAAACGCTTTTGCTTAGAATTAACACTCGGGAACGGATCTAGATGGAGTCAAACTGTATCGGCCTTTGCGTTATGCTATGTAAGGTTCTGTTTTCGTTCTATTCATTACCGCACTTATCAGCGGCAAAGTGACCTTACTTTTAGTGACACTGCATCTAAATTGGTGCATAAAGGCAGAATTCTCCCTCAGTATTATTTTAGCAATCAGAAACTTCACTCTCTTCCAAATTCGATCGCAATTCGCGCCTCTGTTCCTTTTGCACATAAGCCAATGTCTTTTGCTATCGCTCCAACTACTGGAATCACACTATTTAACGGGGCCGCTCTCATCCTTGGAGTCGGTTCTTTCGGTGTACTTGCACACATTACTGAGGATTTCACCTCAACTTGGCGCATTTTTTCTTTACACCAGGGGCCGGTCGTTGCGTTTGTCATTGAGCACCTCTTTGTTGTTGCAAAAGAGATCAGTATAAGCTCTTATACTGTCGGTGTGTCGACGTCGCTGCCGCAGAGTGCTGTTGTATACACATTAGATAAGGACGCGACGGACTCTGTTATACACGGTTATTGGACTTCATGCAATCACCTGGGTACGCGAAATCAGGGTATAATGTCACCTAATCCTTAAAGTTTTTTATGTCATTGAGTCGGATGGGATCTGACATTTTATTAGGACCGCATGATTTTACGGTTTAACGAAATCACATGATCTAGCAGAATCATTCGTTCAATCGTTCGAATCAATCATCATTCTGTTCAGAAAGGACTGTGCTTGCTATCGAGCTGAGTAAAACACGTATCACCAGTTTCTTCAAGGACTTTGACATATGTAGCTTTTCGCTAATAATAGAAAACCGGGTGAAACTTGCCATCGGCCTGCCTGCCTGTATCATACTAATGATTACATATGGAAAAAACTGCCGGACTGGCTAAGGCAGCTTTAAGAGTAATAAACGCGTCTGTTACCACTAAAATAAACCCCGAGGCCATTAATTGCAACTTGTGAAAAAATTGACACAATTTGTCGGAAATTTGAACAGTTGCTAAACATTATATTAAGCGGTTCCAGATATTCTCGTACAGCCAGTAGCTGAGTAGATTTCGCACAGTCACAAAAATCAACAATAACAACATACATCGGCGCATAAAACAGCAGCGCCTGTGCTGGAAAGGACATGCTACCAGTAAGCATGAACAAGCTCCAGTAAAGCATGTGTACGAACGGAAGGCGAAAGACTTCGGGAGACCAAAACTGAGATGGGAAGCCAGGTGCGGAAAGACATAGCCAATCATGCTTTGGTGCCAGCTAGCACGATACAGCAACGACTGGCGGGCATTAATAGCAGCGGCGGAGACCGTTAAGCAGTTGTGATTTACATGCAGCGATGCAAGAAGAATAAGACTATCGAAGAGTACAGTTATTGTAAAACAATGTTAACGTAGCATTCCATGAATGTTGTTATTTTATATTTCAATAAATATTTTGTTGAGCCAATGCTATATCAAGTTGCCTTTTTAAAACTCCTATAAACATTTGGGGTGGCAATCTAGTTCTCCTCCTATAAATTTAAATCTTGATTTTCGCATATAACAGGCTGTATCTTTGCCTGCGGTCCTGACAAAATTGCCAAAAAATTACCATAATTAGTACATATGTTGAACTATATGATCATATGGCGCCACTAAATGTCCGACAAATAGAATGGCTTGTACTAAAGGGTTTAGGTTGATAAAATTGCTATAAATCAAGTAAATTTGACTTTGAAGGCCAATTTCGAAAATGGATGTGTTTGATTTTTTCCTCATTGCATTGATATTTGTAATATCCTATACGCTTCATAAATCAACAATTAAAGCGTAGTGTGGCCTGAACGGCAAAAATTTAGTTTTTCGCAAATATCTTGAAACGGAAACTAAGATATGGTTTTTTGACATAACAACTCGTAATCAGCATGAGTAGCCGCGTAAGGAAATTCTCTGGATACTCACAAAAGGTCTCAAAGAACTGTGTTTAAAATCGTTTTAAATCTCTCAATATTTTTAATTTTCTTCTTTGAAGAGTGCTTCCTCTTTTTTTTGGCGCATCGTTGCAATATTCTCTTTGGAAGTTAAATCAACTTTTTTGCAAGTGCCTATGCACTCACAAACCCCCATTATAAAAATATATTTTTTTTAAAAATTCATATTTTTATCAAAAAGTACCAAAGATGTTTCCTCCATACTTACTTTAAATTAATAATCACAAGTCAAAATTAAAAAAATTTGTTTTGTTAAAAAAAAATCGAGTTCTGGTGCACAACTGTAAAGAACGTGTTGACGGCGCAGAACCCCCCATTCTCCCCTACTCATTACATTGGCATTGATCTAATTCATTCTAAAATACTAATTTTTATCGTTTTGAATAAAAAAGTACGGCTTGGATGTTTTGGGAACATTTGCAATCTTCTAATGTTTTTAGTTTATTACTGAACACTCATTGAAAAATATATGCAAAAACTTGCTTGCCCTATGGTGTAATTACATAAGGTGAAGTCATTAAAGTAAGCTGCCTCTTTTTAGGGTACCAGTTGAACGATGAAAAACACTTAGTAGCAAAGAAGGTGTCAACGTGCTCTGACATGGTCATATCAACTAGTACCTCTCTAGCATGGGGAATTTCTGATGATGATGATTAATTATACCATGGTTTGGCCACAATTATTTCAGATGATGATAGTTTCCTTTTTTGTTTACAAAATATACACCAACTTTTCTACTTTGATCGAGTTTGATGTCAGAGCTAGGAAATCCAGTACCAAGGGATTACTGAGGGCCGGCAAAAAAAAAAATAATAAAAAAAAAAAAATAAATTTCACCTAATTATATTTCCCTCACTGTGGCTGCTAAGCTCAGAATATTTATTTATTTTTTTCTAGTTCCGAAGAAGAGAGAACTGATTCAAAACCGGTTCAAAAGTCTCAGAAATTGTTTTAACTGAAATGGCATTGCATTTTTGTTAGAATTTTAAAATAGAAGAATATCAACTCAATTTTTAGGACCCCAGCAACGCTCAGTATGTAGCTAGTTTAATATACCGTAAAGTTTGTAGTGCTGATTATTTAATGCAGCTCACTTCTTTTTTAGTCCCTTCTTAACTTGATATACATTTATGTATTCCGACATTATGCTCATGACTTGCCCAACTGAAAACACTTGCCAATAGCCATCAACAACAAACACAACAACTGAGACTCAGACTCAGACAGAGAGATGGTTAGACTAAGGACACGTTCCACAATACGACCAACCACACAGACCCAGACCACAAACCGAACAATGTCCCACTCAATTTCCAGATTCATAAAAATGAATGAATGCGAACTGGCAGCTAGAAATCTCCTAAATCGCCCAATAGACCGAACCGGCTGCAGCGGCGAGGACGGCGGCGTCATTGGAAATGGAAAATCAAGTTTTGTGAAATTGACTTTCAAGTGATGAAACAACTCAGGCCAAGGGGAATCACTGGAGGACGACGGCGACCATTAAAATGAATTGCACTGCACTTTGTGCCATCAACAGAATCAACTGCCAGAGGAATGACTGAAAATACAAAATACAAAAAAAAAAAAAGCGCAGACATGGTGAAAAAGGAGTAGCGTAGAAAAATGCAGAGACGAATTGGAAAAGTGGAGGCACAAGAATCCACATCCTAAAGCAGCCAACAGAACATTGCACGCCATTTCAATAAAAGTGAATTACCCAAAGCAGCAGCAGCAGAAGCAGCGACGCGACGATGGCGACGACATCGTCAAACTTCAGACTGAGAACTGTGATGTTTGTTGGCAAAGCATCCGTCCGGGAATGAAGCTAACTTAGGAAGATGGACTCGTGTTATATTATGACTAGAAAAATAGGAACGAATTGAAGATTAATTAGCAGTATCAGTTTGGGATTTTGATCCATCGCAGAACCTTCAAAATAAATGTCATTCCTTTACTTAAAAAAAAAAAGGTTCCAAAATATATTTCTAAAGAAGAACCTAAATTTTTTTCAAATAATTCTCAAGTAAATTTATCATACAAAAAAGCAAATACTCTTAGAAGAGAGCTCCATTAACTCCTATTTTAAATTATAGAAATACTTAAGATAGTCCGATAAATTACACCGGCCAAATGTCCCAGGTTTGGCTATGAACTCAGGCTGGATACAACACCTTGAGTTCAATGCTTGTACAGAAGTTAAGTAAGGCGACGAGTTCGAAAATAACCACCATTTTAAAATCCATTTTAAAATTTATTTCGGCCACATTTCACAAACTTGATTTATAAAGTTTTGCAGCGTCGTGTTCGTGTCACGCGATCCTACTCCAATTACGCGCCCAAGCCAAAGCCCAGCTAGCAGAAGCTGCCGTAAAAGTTGAGTTAGTTCAAGTCTGGAATTCCGGAAGTATGCAGCGCTGCTCAGTTGACATGACTGACGACGACGTCCTGGGACTGGGCGTGCTGAAAGTTTTCCTCTTCGTCTCACTCTTCAACTGGCTGGCCACTTGGTCTCGTTAGTCGTAAAAGCAAAGTATCTACATCAAGCGCTCGCTTCCAACAATAACTTCAAATGAGCATTTTAATAAATTTTTGAAATAATCACTTGAAAAGTGGAAAATTCTTTTTACCCAGTCTAAGTCCGCGCAGTTTGGTTTATGCTTGCAATCGCAGTCCCAATTGCAATTCAACTTAATGTTTGCTTAAGAAATTAGTTCCAAACGAGCATCAAGAAAATAGGGATGAACTCGTTAGGGCGGGAATGGAATAGTGAGTCTAGCATGTTTAAATTATTGGAAAGTAATTAAGAATTTTAAGTGAGAACAATGGGCGACAATGCAATATTACAGCGTAATATATGAATGAATAGTTTGTCTTAAAGCCGAATGAGTCATTCGCTATGAGGAATTACCAACAGATGCATATAAGCAGTGTTTAAAAAACTGCAATAAGTTTCATTTCGCCTGCCTTTGATTCTGCTTCTCCTTCTGGGAAATACAAAAGCAGCAGCAGCAGGAGACGTCGCTTCATCATTTTTGATTTTCATTTGGCCCGTGATTTGGTACTGTGGCCGAAGTTGAATTAGCAGCAGTATGTGTTTGCTTTCACAATTCCTGCTTTTGCATTTTACATATGAAAGAAGCATATTAAATATCGATTCTTCGAGGAGCTCGGCTTAAAGTCGACTGCCCCAACCAAGTTTATTGAAATCCAAAATAAAGGAACACTTCGAATTTCAGGACTCAATGAGGATGTTGTAAAAAAGTTGAAATCAATTTTTAGTGTATTTAACTGAGCATAAGTTTCGTAAAGAATGTCGACCTACATTCAACGTAACCAAACAATAAACAACCACTTGGGACTTATATAAACAATAAATAAGAGACTACTTTTTAGTAGCGTGGTTTAACATATTGTAGAGGGCGCCGTTGCCTCTGTCTTAACATATGTGGGAGCCGATGAGCCGCAGTAAAATTCCTCTACCAACTGCTAACCAGCAGGACGGTGTTCTTCCAACTTGGCTCGCATATTTGTTAACAGAGGCACTCCGCAAGGATATATTCTCTCCCCGCTTTAATGGGATGCAACAGTTAGGCCCACCGCACACAGAACGCGGAGCTGAGCAGAGCCAGTGGAGCTTACGAATTTTACATACAAAATGCTCCGCTCAGCTAAGCTGTTGGTGTGCGGGCTCGCTATGTGCTCTGTGCGTTTGATTTTCCAAAGCTGATGTGGTACTCACCGCTCAGCTGTCTGTGTGCGGTGGGCCTTAAGCAACTGCTGAGGCTTATGGAGGCGGAGGGACGGTGGTGGCTTACGCGGATGATAATGCCATCTTCAAGCGTGGAATTTTGCGCCAACGCTGTGTGACCTCATGCAGACCTCACTGCCGATTCACTGCTCAGTGGACATCATCTTGTGGCGTGAGCCCAGAGTAGACGGAATTATGTTTTTTTGTACGAAAAAGTACAAAATTCCTGATCTTGTCCCTTCAAAAATCAGTAAGCCGTGGCGTTTGGGGACAATGCCAAATACCAAATATTTCATTCTCGATAGGAAACTACTCTGGAACTACAACCTAAATGAACGCATAAAAAAGGTTACCATTGCTTTTATCTCGTGTAAAAAGGGCCTTAGGCTGTTAATTGCTAATCCTCCATAAGAGATTGGCTTTACACAGTCTATGAAGCACTAGTATGGTGAGAAACAATTAGCTCTGACCAATCTGCATAACGTACAGAGAATTGTGGAAGTATGTATAATCTCAGAAAAAACCAAGCCGATCGTGCTCAAGCAGTTTTGAAGTCAAAAATACAGTAAGATGGAATATTTTTGGATTGTACTCGAAAGTACTAAAATTAAGCAAGCATTTTTGAGATTAATATTCTTGGCTTTAAATTAAGTAAAGATATGAGGCAAAGCATAGATTTAAAGCACAGGTCTCTTGGATTTAAGTAGAATGTCCGTTGATAAGGTAGAGGGACGACCGATTCTTTTATTTTCTTTATTGGAAGTTGAGCTCGGGACCTCGAAGACTGAACACACGGATGGCGCCTTAGCCCACTCGACCATCAGCCATCAGCAACACCTCGCGTCAAAATCAGACTTAAGAAAGCAGTTTTCATTTTGCCACTCAAGAAGCAGCAAGGGCCGTGGTCGAGTGGAAATGACATTCGCTTAGAAAACGTCAAGGTCGTGGGATCAAATCCCAGTAGGAACAGAGATTTTTTATTTAATGATTTTTTTATGTTTTTTTATTGTCTATATTTTATACAATCCTTAAATGGAGTTGTCTTCTAAAATTCGAGCAGTTTTCGTCTTAAACAAATGAAGAAGAAGCAAGTAAGATCGTTGCAGTCGAGTGGCCCATCTCCAAAATACCCTGAACAATTGAGACACACATACAAACACACACACACATACGCCTGGAACGGGCAATTGCTGCAGGCGGCGACCTATCACATCGCCAATTCGGGTTCCGGAAGGCGAGGTCCACCATCGATGCCATCAACATGGTCGTGGATACAGCGTCGAAGGCGATAGAGGGAACGAGGTGGAAGGGCGGTGGCAAGGAGTACTGTTTAGTTGCCACACTAGACATACGAAATGCCTTCAACACAGCAAAGTGGAGCTGCATTCTTGGCGCGTTGACAAACTTTGGAGTCCCAGCTTATCTGCTCTGTATCATCAGAAACTACCTTAGCAATAGGGTGCTAAAATACGACACTGTTGCTTGCACTGAGTCGTACCAAATTACTGGAGGAGTCCCGCAAGGCTCTGTACTTGGCCCACTCCTATGGAATGCCATGTACGACGGTGTATTACGACTAGCTCTCCCCCCAGGAGTCCAAGTCGTAGGATTTGCGGATGACGTGGCGGTGGTGGTAGTTGCAAAGGAGCTAGCACAGGCAGAGTCGCTTTGCAACCAGGCAATAGTGAAGATGATGGAATGGCTCATATCGATGGGTCTAGAGCTGGCACCTCATAAGACTGAAGCAGTGCTGATAAGCAGCCGGAAAAAGGTGGAGACAGCTCACATCACTGTTGGTAATACTACTGTGGCCTCCAAGAGGGCGCTTAAGTATTTGGGAGTGATGCTGGACACGAGACTGAGCTTTCGCGAGCATCTGGAGTATGCTAATTCAAGGGCAGCTACAACCAACAGAACACTATCGAGGCTGATGCTCAACACCAGAGGCCCGAGACAAAACCGAAGAATCCTCCTCACGAGTGTTACTAGGTCGATAATGCTTTACGCAGCGCCGGTCTGGAAGGATGCCCTGCTCATCAAAAGCTATCGGCGTGGCTTAGAGGCAACACACCGACTGTGCGCGATTCGAATCTGCAGCGCGTTTCGAACCGTATCAGATGATGCCGCGCTCGTCATCGCTGGGCTTCCGCCTTTGGAAGAGCTGGCTGTCGAAACCTCCAAGGTATATGTGGAAACTCACGGCAAAGGCTTCTCTGCTGCGATGAAGAATGCGATCCGTACATCTGCAAAGTTGCAGAGCCTAGAGACATGGCAAACCCGATGGGATGCGTCAACCAAAGGTCGCTGGACACACCGACTCATACCAGACTTAAGTATGTGGGTTGGCAGGAAGCACGGTCAGGTTAATTTTTACCTGACACAAATCCTGAGCGGACACGGCTGCTTCCGCAGCTACCTGCGCCGCTTTGGACACGAGCAAAGCGCAGAGTGTACCTGGTGCAGGGACACAGAGGAAGATGCGGAGCATGTGCTCTTTGCCTGTGGCAGATTTGCACGGGAAAAGGAGCAATTGGAAATGTCTCTCGGGAAGCGTATAATGCTGACGAACCTGGTCCCAACAATGCTGGAAAGCAGTCGTAATTGGGAGCTACTAAGCAACTACTCGGCGCAAATCATGGTGGAACTGCGCAGACTAGAGCGCCTTAGAAGTGTCAACGTTGAGTAGCGGAGCTGAGGTTTCTGCGAAGCATTGCTTAGCGGCCGTACCGCAGGAATGAAGCTCTACTATCAACAATAAGTTCAATACCCGGTTCCTAAACCCACCCAAAACAACCTTATCGACGAACACATCAAATACAAACCATATATATTCCCATCGGGGGGAGGTTGTATGGCAAAAAACCAAACAAATAGATAAGAATGCAAATAAACCAAGCCATAATGCAATTACGAGAGAACACACAAACCAACACCTATCCCCACACTTTTAAATACGCATAATGAGGGACGGACAAACGCCCCGCAGAAAAAGACCTAAAAGATTCTCTACTCCTTTCTACTCGAGAAAACATAAAATCGTAAAAGGGGCAAAAAGACCTAATCCTTAGTTCCTTTCAGTGACACGTCATTAAACACCCACTAACAAGACGTCTAAAAGAATTAAATAATAAAAACTAACTTTAAGACTACATATTAAAATTTTTACCTTTTACAAATTTTTCCTTTTCCTTTACCTTTCATACACAAAACACCACATACATCAATAAATTTTCTGCGACTACTATAAAAGTGGGCAAAGTATAAAATCAATTTTATTTATCAAATTAACATTATTCCTTTTTGGGAACATAATTTTTTCTGAAGATTCTACATTTGTAAATGATTACGCAAATGAGCTCGAAGGGAATGTTTGCGAAATTGTTTGGGACACACAGGACACTGCAGCAACTCATTTTTACCTATCGCTGTAGAGCGATTGTGAAAAATTCGATGGTAGATGAGATCCGATTCGTATTGGGCACCAAAATCGCATTGATCGCAGGACCAAGACTTTGATAAAGAGGATGATTGCTGGGAAGTTGAGGCTATGGGCTCACAGGTACGTGTATGACGACCCAAAGCTTGAGCGCTTTGAAAACCCACACCGCAACTGAGACAAATATGTTGTTGCTCAGAGGGTTGATGACTCGACGGTAAAGTAAGCCGTTTATTGTGGGGTACAGTTGGCACTGGTTCTTCCAGTACCTCCCGCAATAGGTGCTCTATTTCCTGCTCTGGTTGAGAAGAGTTAACCCTGGGTTTTGATTTCAGTTTATGCTGCATAAGACTACGATGACGACGAGCTTCCAGAGGGCTGTCAAACTCCAAGTGACAAATGGCACAGTAGTAACGCGAAAGACGATGCTTGTGCTTCTCGTGACGCTGTAAGGCCACCCGTGAACGCTGAGGTGCACCGCAAAGCCCACAACGGAACTGGCACTGATAATCATCGGCAGCACTGCCGGCGGCAGCTATTCCGGGATGCTCCAAGGCAAAGTGTCTGCGTAGTTGTACGTTATAAAGAAAGCTCAAACCACATTCTGAACATGAAATGTACATTCTCTGGGCTATACAAATGGGCACCGAACGATTGAGGGCTAGCAGTACCTCCTTGTGGTTAGAGTCTAGCAAATGATGCCACATGGAGTCATTGGAGTCACACTCAAACTGACAATATTCACACCAGAAGGTACCACCCAGACGATCCGTAAGCTCTTGGTGTTCCAGGGATCGCCAATGCTGCAGAAAGGTCTCTTCGGTGTTGGCATAAAATCGACAGGGTAGACACTGAAAGGGCGACTGTTTCACTATGCTGCTCATGTGGGTGAGAATGTCCTGCAGTGACTTCTGACGACGTGTTTGATTCTGCTGCTGAAGTTTGCGATAGTGGAAGTGGGAGATCAAGTGTTTACCCATCAAATGACGTGCCACACTATGGCGACAGAGTTCACAACGCAACAGATTGGCGCGACGCTGTCTTCCCAGGGTAGGTTTGCCCGGTGTGGGTTGTGGTAGACTAAAGTCCTTGCTTAAGGTCAGCTGACTACCTAGAGTAGCCTGTTCCAGCTGACACTCAGTGTCGGCTCTCTTTAAATGGTAGGCACTTCGTAGATGTTGCTCATAGTTTGCTTGATTTTTTAAACGCCGACAACAGATATTACACCAATAGCTCGATCTAAACTCCTCCAGCTTGGTGAGATCAATATTCTCCCGATATTCCAATTGCTTGCTACCGGGTACCCACTTTCCTTTGGTATGTTCGGCTGGCGGATGTGCATAGTTTTCCTCGACCGGTTCATCCCAGCTGGGCGAGAGCCGTTCCAGGTGCGTGTGTCTTAATTGCGGACGATGTTCCGGCTTCCATTTACCTCCGGTATGAGTGGCTGGCACAGTTGGCACATAATCATCTTCCAATTCATCTTCTTCGTTATCAAAGTCATCTGGTTCCTCGTCCTCCTCCTCTTCCTCACTTGCCTCTGGTGAGTCATTCACAAACTTAAGAGGTTTGTAAACAGCCTCGTCCTGATCCCTTACGGCCTTTAGGACCGGATCTCCACGGGATGCAGGCCATTCTACTTCTTTGGATCTTTCTCGCACTGTCTTACCGCCTGTGGAGACACTTTGCAATTGAAGCGATGAGAAAAACACATCTGCTCCCAGTTCATAGGTGAGATCGTAGGCTTCAGTAAGAGATTTGGAAGTTTTGCCACCGTGACTGGCGGTGGTTTTACGCAGATAACTACTGGGCGCTTCAGGTTCGGTAAAGTGAAAGCTATCATAGGTGTGATCCAGGGCAGGACGACTGATTAAGGTGGGGGAGACTTGGGTAGTCGAAGTGGCGACCGTGCTGGTGGGACTGACTGTTGATTTTGCGGATATGATGCAATTCTGTTTGCGGTGATCAATATACTTATCGAGTCCCAATATGGTGGCATTACATTTGATGCAGAGATGCGAATCATCTAGGTCTGAATTCATCATAAGAGCTGAAAAGAAGAGGGAAGGGAGAAGGGTTAATATTGAATGGCCTTCAACCTATTTAAAAGTGTATTCACTTTTTATAAACTTCATCAAATGGGTTGAGTCAGAGTTGGATATCCTTCAATACTCCGACAGACCGCCAGCTATTGCTTTCGGTGCAACCATCACAGACTGCTTTTCCATAATTGTTTAATTTTACAGTAATGAAAGCATCTAAGCCATGTGTGCCCTATGCCCTATGCGCACGCCGCGCATTCGTTGTTATATTCTGCATAGGGATAGCCTCGCGTAAAGCGCTCAGGCATAGCTCAAGCCTAAGCATAGTGTGACCACAACTTTATATGTGTTCTCTCTTCTCATTCTCTTCTATGCCTTTTGCAAATTCGAACGCAACAACAAAGATGTGAATGCGTCGACTTCGGCGGAGGTTTTGTTGTTGGCGCTGAATGATTTCGTGTTTATCAGATAATCACGAGCAGACACACAAACGAAAATTCTCTTACTACTTCTTGTGGTTCTTGTTGCTTCACAAATATTTTCTTCATTTGTATTGGTGGCTACGCGGCCGTAAGCTGATTCTGGTTATCTCTGATTTAAACTGTCGAATTAAAAATATAGATTTTTGCCTTTAAAAGTGTACGAAATGGATATTCTTTGGGAAGACCGCCGTGAAGAACGGTTCCACTGACTTAGAAAGTTTTTTGAGATCTCAAAATTTAAAAAAATCTCCGAAATTCGGCAGGCAGCTTTACCCATCTGGAATTGGTCGTACTGTACTATCAACAAGGTAGGAGTAGGTTCTCTGTACAGCAATTTCCAAGGTGTTTGTGTCCTATCAAGATTGCGTTGTCTAATTTATCCTAAAGCCCTAATTCAAAATTAGCAATAGCGTAGAAATCACATATCACAGCGAAGTCTGCTGTTGAAAAGACGGGATGCCTTTCTATCCCTTAAGGGAACAATACAGAAAAATAAGATTATTAGATTTTGTTATTGAAAACTGAATAATTAACCACTTTCCGTAAGTTATTCAACTGAAAAGTCATCTTCAAAATCAACCCCAAATATACTAAGCTCTTCCAACTGTTCATTAAGCCGAAGCCCAAATAAACTCAGATTGTCATGGCATAGTCACTTCCAAATAGCTTCATTCTTCAGGGTCATATTTCAAGCCTGGTTTATTCATTAGCACCAGCTCCTGCACACTGGCCAACTGGCGACAACTGTGAGGGGATCTCTAAGCCAACCCTTCTAGTGTCCCCGTCCTATATGCATCAATTTCACCACAGCGTTGACATGGCATCGTGTTCCATGTCCGCATCCCCCCGCTGTTGTTGGTGTTGCGGCCTGTCAGAAATGAAGTTTATGGTGTCTGTACTGCGTACGTACGTACATACGTGTAACACACGTCTCTTTCTCTGTTGCTCGCGATGCTGAATGTAAAAGTGTCATTTCCGCCATATGTGAGTGCGATGAACGATGCGTCGACGTCGACGTGAACGACTGGCAACACTGTTGTTGTTGTTGTTGCATACCAGTATACCCTTTCAAGGAGAACAATAATCCCATCACCTGTAAGTTTCATTGGGCAGAAGTACCAGATACTCTTGATCACCGATCAGCTTTAAGATATAATATGTCGAATGAATTTTTCAAAAGTAAACCATTGATGAGAAATCAATTCAATGTTATTTGTAAAAATTAACCAATGAAGTTTTTTTAAATTTTGTGCCACGCCCCCTATCCCCCAGTTCAATTGTATATAAAATCAGGATTATTTATCGATCCGCCAAAGCATTGATAAAGATCGGATGATCGCTAGTCAAGTTATAAGCAAACGTCAGTTCCCTGAGCAGCGCTGCATATTACAGACTAAGCATACATTCTTGAATGTACAGGGTATTTTACCGTCGGGCTTGACCGATTTTCTTAGGGTGCGCGCACACATGCAGTTGAAAGATGAACTGACGGCAGAACTTAAGGCTGATCCGAACAAACAAGCACTCTCCGTGCATTTTAGTGTGCAAAACCAGCACTGGATTGATCTTTAAAATTTTGTCGTAGTTCGGATTGCTGGCCTCTAAGTGGCCGCAGTCGACCCTAATACAATTAAACGTCTTTCCACTAAAGTAGGCCAAAGTCAGCTGTCAGAGCTACATAAAAAAGTACAATTAATATATAACTTGTTGGCTCAAAACAATTATTACCAGAATCTTATTTCATCTATTAACACGTTTAGTTAAAAGTTTTCCGAGTTTAGAACAGAACTTTCTACTTATAAGCTCTTTGTACCGATTTCACACACATGAAATAATTTTTTTGTCAAAACTCTAGCATTTCTACACCACCCTAGCTAGGAAGCTGAAATTTTTTACGAAGTGTACTTAAAAAATTGATCTTAACGTACAAATTTTCAAAGCAAAAACATTTTATAAGATATTGGTAATCAGAGATTAAAACGAGGAATCGAACACTTAAAAATCTTATTGTAACAGTAGTGTCAGTTTGCGCCAACTACCGCGGGATCATTCTCCTCCTCATTGCATATAAGGTTCTGTCGCGTATTATTTGTGAACGTCTAAAACCGCTTATTAACACACTAATTGGACCTACTCAGTGTGGCTTTAGACCTGGTAAATCCACCACAGACCAGATAATAACATTACGCCAAATCCTGGGGAAGACCTATGAGAGAAACACCGAAAATCACAATCTTTTTGTCGATTACAAAGCCGCTTTCGACACACCGATAAGGTCAAGGTTTTTTTAAACCCTGTCTACCTTTGGTATAGCACTCAAAGCTCCGTCAAAATAGGAACGAACCTCTCCGAGCCTTTTGATACCAAAAGAGGTTTAAGGCAGGGTGATACCTTATCGTGTGACTTCTTTAATCTGCTGATGGAGTACATGCTCCGCCGGTGCCCAAATGCCAACAGATCGGGCACCATCTTTAATAAAGATGTAATGCTACTCGCATACGCCGATGATATTGACATTATCGGCAAAACCGAACGGGCGGTAAGCATGGCGTTTTCAGAGATTGAGAGGCAGTCGGAACTGATGGGCTTAGCGGTGAAGGAGGACTAGACGAAATACCTAGTGTCCTCGAAACAGAAGTACACGCGTCTTGGGCAATCTGTTGCAATGGGAGAGTACAACTTTAAAGTTGTAGAGGACTTTGTCTACCTCGGAACGATGATAACCGGCGACAACAACATCAGCCTGGAAATCCGAAGAAGAATCACGTTCGCAAACCGATGCTACTACGGGCTCAGTAGGGAGTTCAAGAGCAGAGTCCTCAAGCGAAGAACAAAAATAGCGCTATACAAGTCGCTTATCATCCCAGTCCTGCAATACGGCGCAGAAGCATGGGCAATATCATCAGCGGATGAGGCGGCGATTGGCGTTTTCGAGTGAAAGATTCTTCGCAGGATTTATGGTCCTTTGAAAGTTGGCAGGGATTTTCGCATCCGAAAGAATGACGAACTGTATGAGCTCTATGGGGATACTAGTCTGATCAAGCGCATAAAGCAACAGCGGCTGCGCTGGCTGGGACATGTTACCCGTATGGATGAACAAGCTCCAGCAAAAATGGTCTACAAGAGGAATGCGAAAGAACTGGGACATGGCAAGGTGGGACGACCACCTCTAAGGTGGGACGACCAGGTGCGGAAAGATATTTTAAAGCTTGGCGTGAAAAACTGGTGCCAGCTCGGACGGAGCAGAAGCGACTGGCGGACATTGGTTGCAGCGGCCGAGACCGTCGAACGGTTGTGATGCAAGCATCGGGCCAATCAAGAAGAAGAAGTAGTGTCCACAAGCAATCTTATCAAGGGTCAGAGCGCGAATAACAATTGTTCATTCCTCACTTCCATCCACTGTCAAGATCACAGCGCAACTTGTCATGTTGCCGGAGCCAAGCTGTCAAGAGGACGGCGTGCCAGAAACATTTTTTCTATTCACATTCAGGGAATGAGAGTAACTAGTAAAAGGCAATCGCGCAAACAACAAACAAACAAATTGCCTGTGTAATAACAAATATAAGGAAAGATGAGGAAAGTAAGAATCTCTGTCTCGTTCGCTCTCTTTCCAATGTGCCCATTAGCAACAAAATATGCAGTAGTCTGCTACTGTTGTAGTAGTAGTAGAATTATCATTTATTTTTAAATTGGTGCGTAATATTAACATGATCTGTATAAGAAGATAAGCTACTATAATGATTTAAGAGTTCTGTCGTTGGTAACAAAAAAGCAAAACTATAAAAAATAAAAAATGATAATTGGTGGTAACACCGGCTTGGTCTACTGCAGTCAGCCGAAAACTTAACGCGTCTTTCCACTTCCCTGACTACTACACCTGGCTTACCGGGTCTTCCCCAGATACCAGATCGTTCGTCAAAAAAGCTTCAATATGCGCAAGTTTCTGTGTCCACTAAATAAATTCCTCCTATACCAGTTGCGTGTAACGTTGTGCCTCGAAGATGTAGCCAATGAGCTTTGGCCAGCTTTCTCCATTTAAAACTTGCAGGCATTCCTCTCTGCTAAGACTGTCCCTTTTCCAATAAATTCGACGTATCTCCCTTAAGATTGGGCATCTTGCTATAAAGTGCAGCGTATCTTCTCTTTCTCTCATATTGCATAATGAACACTCTTCCGAGCGATCGATTCTGTGGGGGAGTTTTCCAAACTCAAGAGCTCTACTTTTGCTTTGAAAATTGCCGCAATTCCATTTATGCCTATATCATCGTTGAAGTAGTTTTTGGCAGTGTCCAAGGTTGTGCTCTACATGCTTTATAGGTATCGCGTGTCTCGCTTTGCCTCGCCCTGCGCACCGCATTGTCTCGAGAAGATCTTTTCACACCCTCGATCAACAGTCTATGGTTCATTTTCCAGGTGGATAGATTCTCAAAAATACAATTTACGTTCAGTGATGTTGCAAGAGATTCCCACTTTTGAAAGAACTGCTTCTTCGTTTGCATCAAGTGCGTAGCGATAATTTTTGGCAGTCGGTGCGCTTCCATGTTCATGGTCTTCCTCACATAGCTTAAATGTAAGTGTAGCGTATCGGCATAAACTGGAGATAGTCCAGTTTCGAGAATGATGGCATCGCTTTATAAATCCCATCAACAATTTTTCCACATCTTCATATTGAGTGTGTCCCCATACTTGGGCGGCGTAGCAGATTATGGATCGCGATGCTACTGTTGTATTCGAATAGTGTTTTCGATATATATCTGAGGTGCAGATTAAGGCTATAAAAAGGTTCGTCTTCTAGTCCTGCATCGATCGTTATTATATAATTAAGCGTTTTTTTCCGGTAATTTGAGTATTGGTTTGACAAAATATCTCTGCAGTAGATCCTCTTCCTCGCTTACTACCTCCCCAAACTTGTGCCCCATAGCAGAGAACGGCTCTACTTACTTGATACTTTGTTAATAACTCACCCAAGTGGTACTGACTTTGGCAGTCCACCTCGTCGAGGATTTTCAGTCTATCTTACTTCATTCTCTGTTTTTTCCATCAATTTACATTCAGTGCTTCACATTTGCACCCATTCGTATTAAAATAGTTTATCCCAGAGTTCATGGGCAAAATTTTAATGTTTTGAAAAGAACAGCATACTTTTCTGCTGATAGTATAAAAATATAATAACCGATTTCAAAAGAGCAATGGTGCAATATTCAAAGAAAATAATAATACATGTTGCAAGTGAATTGCGAGGGGTACTTTTGGACACGTTCAACGCAAAGTTGCCACAAAATTTAAGTGTTTTTTCCAATTTTTTTTATGTAATTCGGACTTTTGGAACGGCAATTTTAAAAAGTCGTCATTAGCACTTCGGATTACACCGTTTGTCGACTTCTAGAGCTTTGCATCCTTGATTTCCTGCATATTATAGGACCAGAATTATAATTTAGTATTCTCATAAAGGGTATTCCCGAATCGATTTACAATGCGTAACATTTCTTTACCGCTGCTATTGAAGTTGTTAATAATTTCACTGTACAATTGCAGCAGGAGCTGCTTCAACAGCAACAACAATCGTTGGCAGCAGTTGCCAGTGGCTGCTGCTGCTGCTGTTGGCTGTTGGAATTTATACAAACGAGGCCCATGTCTGAGGTTAAATACGAAAAACATAACAATTCCAATGCAGAGCTTCACCCTGTTATTCAACTCATACCCAAAGCGAGGGCGGGCGGATGTCAGGCATTTGGCGCTATGATGCTCGCGGGGAGGATGTGTTAGAATGTGGGATATGGTATATGGCGATGCCTTCATTGAAGCGACAAGGACAATATTGGCTGCTGCTGTTGCCGCTGCTGTTGTGTTGTGAGTGATAAAAGCACATTTGTTTAACAATTAACGTGCTTGCCACACATGCACATTTATTTATTTATGGCCAACATTTTTATGTAGGGGAGGGTAATCAGTTCCAAATGGCAGAAGTTGCCTTCAGATAATTGCTTATTGCACAAAGTGTGAGTGTGTGCAGTCTGGAGGCATTTTAACAAGCAATTAACATTTTCTAGTTCTAGATATTTTGATTCATTTAAGCAATCATTTTCCGGCACCATTTTTCCTGTACACGCACACTTAGAAAAAAGTTTTCCAGTAAAAAAATTATAACACTCGAATTCTAGTACGAACAGAAGGGAATTTGTACCCCTTAATATCAGTTAAATAAATTCTCGAATCAAGAGTTATTCGTAAATTATTTCTAGAAAAACTTTTTAGAAAGATTTTCAGGCTGAAACTTCACATTAGAAATTTAGGGCTTGATTTTCACACTGGTGAAATTCCAAGTCTGTATTCGGCAAAGTTGTCTAATAAATAGTAAAATATGCAAGTTTTTGAAGTGCGAACAGCAACAAGTCTGCTGATGAGTGAATTGGGGACAATTCCGAAACAAGACATACCATGGCTATTCCAATAAATGTTGTGAGCTATCTCTGTTAAATGTGTTAAGTGTATTGTATTATAATTAACCATTGACCTTGAGCCAGCTCAGTAAAAAAAACTTTGACTAAATATACCTTGCCTATAAAGTTGGCAATGAAAAATGCGAATTTTTCTTACACTAATTTGCTTATAAAATTCGCAACTGGTTCTATCATTTTGCTTAGGTTGTGATGGTACACTCAGAGAAAATATGGAGATAATCGAAAGTTTACCAGAAGTTCTCTCGCCTATAAAACACAAATTAAGAAGCAATTTATGTCGATTTAAAATATAATACTCAAATATTAATTATACTTTAACTTTAGTTAAACCTTCTTGTCCTTTGTATAAGTAATAATTGGGTCTTATTCCCGAAAAAGATTTCATTCAATACCGTGAATATTACAAAGGTCTTTGTATCCCAAATCAATCTAAAAATCGATAAAAAATATTATTTTGTATTTGGATCAAGTATTTTTATACTTTGGTTACTATTCACACCGTTTACACTTGATTCAACTACAAAATATTTGTTTTTTTTTTCCAAGTGCCCAGACACATATCCATAGCCAACCCATTCATATTAGGACCACTTGGGTTTGACACAAATGCCATGTTGTGCTGCTGTACGTCTATTTCGTGTACAACTGAAGGCCCTCCTTTTGCATAAGCCGTGGGGGAAGCTGGTTATGGGGTTGTATGCATGTGTGTACGTTATTTCGCGCTTGTGGTACTAAATTGGGTGATAACTCCTTTTTAATGGCTGCGCTTTTGCCTGTTCTTGTTGTGTTTTCTAAGTTTTATTTTTATTTGTCTCGCTAAAACTCAATTTTCAAATCAAACAACCACGACGAGGATTTCTCGCCTCCTCCTCCTCCCGCTGCCTGCTCCTGCTCTATTGGGTATTGCTGTGTGTGTTGTGTTTGCTGATGATTCCCTCAAACAACAACAAAAAACACAACAATGTCATGTTATTTGTTGATGCCATTGCTATTGCTTTTATTGTTGTTGATGACGCTGACGAGGACAGCGCTAGGGCAGAACGGGACACAGGCAGAGCCGAACAGGGAAGGACGTGGTCACAAATGCAAATAATGGCACAATTGTGTTGTGCACGATTTTAACTGCTTTTATTATTTAATTCCTCAATTGAGCAAATATGCGACTGAGCATCCAACATAATTTTTAACTGATCCTTAAACAAAATAATTTTAAAATTACCCTAAAAACAGACAGCAAAAATGTTAAGCTTAGGAAGCCCGGGGTTTATTACATGCAGTTTTAAAGCCACGAAGCCCATCTGTCGCTTTAAAATCGAAGACAATTTAGGGCCATATCTTAAAAAGTTTTTTTGCAATTAAATACGTCATTTTTTTCCATAATTTTAGGCTACATTTGCGTTTGTTACGCATGTAAACTCATTTTTGAGAACTTATAAGTAACTGTTCTTAAGCGTTTTCAAATTTGCTTGTACCATTTTAGCCTTATGTTGTATTTTGATATTAAGAAGTTTCCTCCAAAATATTTATAAGGAAAAATAAAAAGCCCATATTTGGTTGGTTAAACTGAGGCGACTTTCAAAACTGCCTCTATGTAGGGTTCCTTATCCGAATAAGAAGACATATTACTAAATAAAACTAACTAACTAAAACAACGAATAAAGTTGATAGTTAGCGACCTTTCTAAATCGTAGAATTTTAGTATTGCGGGCTCGAGGTCAAGTAAAACACACAGATGTTTATGCTGTTTTTCCAAAATATTTCAGTTGCTCCTCGGCAACCATCTTTAGGGACACTACAAAACAATTTCCAATTACAATGCAACATTGACTTAATACAAAAAACACAAACTTTTTTACATACATAGTTTTACACGTCTGTTCCGTTTGGCGTGGAGTTGGATACTGAGTTATTGTTTGGTCAGTAAGTGTCTGTATAGGTGCGCACAGTTCTCTGTGTCCGATTTGTAGTTAAGCCTTTTGTCAGTGTGTGTGTCTATTATATACAACATCTCAAGAGTGAAGCGTTTGCTGTAGTGGTTTTCTTGCTGTAGGATTGTTGTTGCTTCAAAATTCGGCGAGTGTGCGCTCTCCGTACAGTGTGTCGCAAGCGCTGTTTTTTGAATGGTGGTTTGATGTCTGAGTTTGTAGTCTGATTTGTGTTGAGATATCCTAGTTCTAAGTTTAGATTTTGTTGTACCAATGTACAATTTGTTGCAGCTGTTTTTTGAATCTCCATTACATGGAATCTTGTATATCACATTGCTCCTATCGAATGTGTCTACTTTGGACTTCGTCTTATTGAAAAAGTTCTTCATTGTGTTCTTTGGTTTGTGGGCTAGCTGTATATCTTGCTTATTGTAGCAGTCAGAATGGGCGAAACGTTCTGAAAGCTGTGGAACCTATGTGAACCTATGTGGAACCTAGGAACCTATGTGAGCGACTTGTAAATTTTGGGTTGTTGTTTATTTTTAGCTGTTGATTTTCCCTTCTTGTCTGTTAGAGATTTTATGATGTTCCTTGGGAAGTCATTGTCTGTCAAAATTTTTTTAATTTTTAGTTAAGCATCCGTTGAATACAACTCTTTTTATCATTTTGGGAGTTTGGAAAATAGTTAATTATTCTGCCTGATGCTGATGGCTTTTTGTACCCAATAATTTTTTGTTGGTTGCCATGTCTGTTTTTTGTAGAGTCTAAGTATGGTAGTTTGTCATCCATCTCCAGTTCTATGGTGAATTTTAAATTTCGGTGGAAAGAGTTTAATGCGTCAAGTGTGTTCTGAACCTCGTCCTCTTTCGTGATGGCAAATAGATCGTCAACATATTTCGTAAGTAATCTTGGAGGGTACTTGAGTTTGTTGATTGTGCTGTCCAGGAGTTCCTCCATCACGATGTCCGCTACAACCGGGGATGCTGGAGATCCCATTGGCATTCCCTTTAATTGCGTGTATATTTGGTCCTCGAATTTAAAATACCTATTTTCTACTATACAGAATCTTAATATTTCCATAAACAGCTGTTTAGGTATTTCGTATAATCTTGTATTTTTGTCCATTTTTGTCCTATAGTCTCCAAAGCTAGTTATACGGGTATGCTCGGGAATAAAGAGACTACATCGAAAGATATTAATTTCTCATCGTCACATATATTTGTATTGTTCGTGCGTTGTTTGAACTCTATCGAATTTTTAACGTTGTATGCAGAGTCCGCTGTAAGATTCTTCAAAATTTTAATTATGAATCTACAGAGGCCATGCGATTGAAGAGCAAATTGGTCGAAGCGGGGTTCCTTCCTTGTGGGGTTCGGACGCCAAAACATGGGAAAATTAAAAACCGAATATCAATACTGGGAGACCCTTACTTAGGAAAAAATAGAGGAAGCCTAACTTCAGCTCGGCCTTGCAGCTTGTAAAGATTTTGGTTTGGTTTTGGTTTAAATTTTTTTAATGATTTTCATTCCAAAATTTAAATTTAGCAATATTAGCTGAACTATTATCCAAACTCGAAAATAAATGGCGCCACTACTTTGACCATGTGGCGGTTCCAGTTCCAGTTCATCCAGCTCCAATCACTGGATCTGTTCATTTAATTTAAGTTCACACATCACTAACAACTATCGATGCTCGATACTCCCGCCTTTTTTGTATCTTACATCTCTAACTCACACAAACACAACTCTCTTCCATTTTGTGACACTCATTCTTACCGGCAACACTTCGTCTCCAATGAACCAAACTTAAACATATTCTGTGTTTTAACTGAATAATTAACATGGCATAGCCACAACCATTTACTTCTCTGTTTTTTATTTGGCAGCTAAATATTCAACTGATCTTGATCAAACTAACACAATAGTTTATCTTACTAAAATTATTTTTCAGACCTATCTTTTCTATTATCCAAATAGAGAAAGAAGCCAATTTTTCCAATATATTTATTTGCAAAAACAAACAGAATTCAAAAAGCATCAAGCATGTATTTGTATGGGAAATAACAAAAACTTTGAAGTTCTTTTAAGGGTGGGTTCTACCTTTGTGGCCCATATTTTAATGCCTAAAAATGTTTATGTTGCTGTAGTTGAAGTTGTGGTTGTTATTGTAGCGCACATAAAAGATGGGGAAAAAAAGTGGTCCAATGGCTCTTTGAATTTTCTTAAGAACGGCTGATCTGAATTGGATCAAATAAAAAAGGACGTGTATCGAAGTTCATCTGCCTTCACGTTTGGGGTAGTTTAAAAAAAAAACGGAACTGTGGGGTCGCAAAGTCAAAATTTCAGCTTATGCCTTAGATCAGAGTCTGGCACGTTCATATCTACAGTTTATACAACAGCGCTCTGCGACAGCGAAGTCGACACAACGACATTTTACTAGCTTATACTGTTTTTATCTGCAACAACAAAGAATTGCTAAATGAGCGCACTCTCGCGTGGCTAAACACACACACACGCAACGCCAAAATGAGCATGTGTGTTTTGCCAGCCCCTGCGATATCCAACATAGAAGCACACTTTGCTGCGTCGTCAACTTTTCACTCAGATATTAGTCAGCTGTTCATTTTGCCTCTCAGAGCCATTGTTTGAGATTTTGAGTTATTTTTGTGACTATGTCCATCTCGACAATAATTTTGATTAAAATTTTGAGTTGTCACAAGAAATTAACACCACTCAAAAGAGAGGCGTTTCCAATTCTGCTTCTAAGTTAAATCCAAATCTACATGAGATTTTTTTGAAAGAAAAATTAGCCTTTAAAAGAATTTACAAGGGTTTCATGTTTCTTAGTTATCGTACTTATAAAATTGTTGTATATTTGAGAATAATTATTTTAGAACTCTGATTTTTTCTGAATTTTCCAAATTTTATTATTCTGAAATTGGTAATTTTTTAGGTTTCGAATTGATTTTCCCCTTTTTGCACTACTAAAATTAGCTTCGTTGTTTGTATTTCTTAGCTTATTTTTTCGTTTTTGTCGTTATGCTTAAAAATAAATTTTTGCACAATGTATCCCAGAAAGACAGTTTTCGGAAATATTGTTTCTAAAAGCCAAATATTATTTCAAGAGGTGATCGTAGTTATAATAAATCCCAAAATTAACCGACAGTTTCATCATGGTTCTTGTGTGGGAGGTTAAACCCAATCTGTCCGACTGAAAATATTGCCGTCATATGATTTTTTTTAACGTTGTCTATCGTTGCCGAATTGGCCGTATTCTTAGGGCTGTTTTGCTTCGAATTTAGATTTCACTCTACATATTATTGATGAACATGATTGCGCTGGACATTCATATTTGATTTTGAAGTACCTACATACTAAATCGTCTTCTGGCCGTTAATCATTTTAAACACATTACCGCAGCTCGTAAAACGGAAACGCCTTTACGAACACACACAATACACACAAACATACAGTCGTTAGAGTCGATCGTAAATTTCGGTAAGCGAGCTTAAGTGATTTTCACACTAAAAACCAGCGGGTCACTTTGACTATTCCAAATGGCTCTCACATAAAATTAAATTTTATGTACTTGGCGTTACACAGTTCAACAATTAAAGAACAATAAAAGCCAATTTGATGATGCCCTCTTATTTTGGTTCTGCTGATTATTCCCGTTGGCCTTTATGGCCATCATCGTCAAATTTTTGACATCTGACAAGTCGGGTCAGCGTCCACAAAAGGCGACAAATCTGTCACGCCAAGGCACCTGGATCCCGGCAGTGCCGCATTCCCTGTTTACGCTTGTTTACTGTCAAATAATGGCACAGTCGTTAAATTTCTTCATTTTATGGCCTCGTAAAATCTAAGACAAGAGGTCCCCGGCCAAACTGTCTGTTTATTTAATTAGAACTTTTGCCGCATCTTTAAAGCAGCCACTGGAAGAGGTTCTACTTTTTGTGTCGCGCAATTAGATTGATACCCACTCGGACGCCCACTTATGTTGAAATGAAAATTCATAATGCTAATAAAAATTTATGGGCCTGGACAATTTGCGCGCTTTGAAACAAAAGCAGAAGGTGGGCTCAGGGCGGAGCATCAACAACAAATTGTACAATTTACGACCGCCTGCATCGAGAACCCACGCGTTGCGCATGCGTCAAACAAAACAGAAGCGCCTGCACGATCGGCGGGAGAGTACAAGTCGGAAGAGACGCACACTTTAATGGTGCACTTAACATGGATTTATCACCTCCAGCCACCCACACACGCACTACAAACCGACATTATGGTAGTTATGGGAACCAGATTACTCAAAAAAAAAAGGTTCCTATGAAATGACGTCTGTTTCCGAGGATTCATCACAGTTATAATTAGTTAGTTATTTGTTAAATGGCTTATATATACGCTTGATTACTTTCTTTAGACTACAGCAAAACACCAGATACATTGAGACCGGCTTTCAACACTTTTCACTTTCACTCTGAAATAAAATGTCAAAATAATTGCCAAACACCTCCTCAATAAAAGGTGTCAGTTTTTGAAATTTGGAGCCAATGCATGCGGCATTGAACAATATTGAAAATTCAAATGCTTTATGGAGCTGCTGCTTGTGCTATGCTTCAAAGAAATTGCCCTTTGTTAAAGGAGTTACGATTTCAGCAGTTCCAAAGCTCATCATTCTCAGATGAAGAACTTGTCCGTGTTCTTAGCGAGGCAAACTGGAAGATATCAGCGTCAAACATTCAAGATGTTTAGCGTTGTCGAGAGAGGTACCTCAATTGTGATTTTTTATCACAAGCGGTAGAATTTAATGTTGACTTCTTGATGGAAGATCCACTATCTCGCAACGAGCGGGAAAGGTGGGTGGTGAAGTCGATTTGTTAATTTCTCTTGGTTGTTTTAGTAATAAGTAAAATTAGCTTTCTTTTTTTTTGGAATTCAAAATCAAGAAGCGCTAACGAAACCATTGTTGTAATTAAATTATTGATAGATAAAATTTTATAAAGCTGGTTTTAACTGTTTAATATGTAAATAAATATTTATCAATAAAACCCCTAGTACTCTACACCCAAAACAAAGTAGTCATCAAATGACACATTAAGTCATCAAATTGAGACTATTCATTATAAAATTCTCTTTAATACTTTAAGTAACGAGTTTATATTTTCGAAAATATTAAAATAATATTTGGAGCATATCAAATTGATACCAACTCCGGTAGACAGTTTTTTGTATAAATTTCTTAGTATCGGTTTGATACGAGGTCTTCTTAAATTTTATATTTCAATTGTCAAACTTGTAGTACAGTTTTGATCAAGGCTGCAAACCGGTCCAGAACCGAACCTCAAATATTTTTGACTCCTCGAACCTGAACCCGAACCGGACAACTTTTTAGAAAAATTCGGTTCGGTTCAACAAATTAAGTCGTTTTTCCAACGACACATACAATATAGAAATTCCTTGTAATCTGACTATCATTCAAGAAGTTCAAGAAGAGAAGTCAAGAAACGAATATGGATCGAGCATTAGAACTTTTCAATGGCAACTTCAGAGCACAAAAGGAATGCAACTATGAAGAATATAATGTTGATGAAGGTTGCTCATGTACTTCAAAAGCATTTCTTGATTTGGACGATGACCAAGTTAACCCAATAAATTCCCTGGAGGACTATATAATTACAGTTTGTTGTGCTGCACACGTTTAAAATTTAGTAGATAACGATTTTTTAGGGCAGTTTAGTTTGACATTATTCACATTATATGAAATCGTTGCTTATAAAGAATTGGAATTGAACTGGGTTGAGTTAGGTTAACAAAATATGCGAACGTATACTACCTATTAAAGATTTTTTAATTCAGAGTTCTTTAAAAGAGCTCCACCTAAAAACATTTGATAGTTCAAAATATCTTTTTATTGCTGCTGCTGCTGCAAAAAAAAATACTTTAAAGCTACAGGATACACAATTACTAGCAAGTGATTTTTATTCAGCTTGCTTTTCATTTCGAGCAACTGTTCTGAAATCTTTTGTTTATTACTAAACTCGTTCGACAAACGTTCTTCTATTATGAGCTAAGTACCAACATTGGCTGCAGTGCTCTAAGACCCGAGATTTCAAACTTTGTTAACTTCACATTACACATTACAGACATGCTGAAGCTCCATAAAGAAATTCTTGATGAGAGCTTTAAATGAATCAGTAAGTTTTTGAAAGCAGTAGAAAGCAATAAACAAATATTAATATCAAATCTGTAAATTATGTTATAAATTCCTTCGACTATTGTCCAATACATCGACAAATGATTTAACAATTTGGAAAGGTGAAAAAAAGAAGACTTAAAAAATATTGCGTTAACTATACTTGCTATTCCACCAACTCAGGAATCAGTTTAACACTTTACAATCTAAGAAGAATGCTTATTAATTAAAACTAAGCGGTTCTCAAACGTTGTTAGTGTCTGCTAATGAAATTGATAATTAAAAATTGCATTATTGACATGTAGAATATTATTTGAAAAAATAAGTGTTAATAAATCGAAATTATTCTTCTATGTTCAAGCGAACCGAGGCTCGAACCAAAATCTTGGGTTCAGGGGTTCCGATATCTGGTCCGCGAACCAAACCTTAGGCTTTAAAACGGGTTCGTACCCCCGGACCGAACCTTCTGTAAAATTTTAGAGGTTTGCAGCCTTGGTTTTGATGCTGGCTGTTGTCAATTTAATATTTTTTCAAACTGCCACTCAAATAAAAAAAAAACCTTTTATTAATTGTTTATTATACCCTTTTCTCATGAAAAATGGGAAAAAGGGGATCATGAAGTTGTGCAAATGTATGTAACAGCCAGAAGGAAGCACCTCCGACCCCAAAAAGTAAATATATATATTCTTGATCAGCATCAACAGCCGAGTCGATTTAGCCATGTCCGTCTGTCCGTCCGTCCGTCTGTCCGTCTGTCTGTCTGTATGAACGCGTCGATCTCAGAGACTGTAACAGATAGAGCCACAATTTTTGGCATGTATGTAGGTGTATACTGTACCCACATCGAGTTTGTTTTAGATTTGGAAAATTCCTCCTCCTCCATCTTTTATCAGCAAAAAACTGTCTTTCTCTCTGTATAAACGCGTGGATCTCACAGAATGTAAGAGGTGGAGCCACCAATTTTTGCATGTTTGAAGGTGTATACTGTACCCAGATCAAGTTGGTTTCAGATTTGGAAAATTCCACCTCCTCCATCTTTTAGCAGCGAAAAACTGTCTCTCTTCTCTGTTATGAACGCGTTGATCTCAGAGACTATAAGAGGTAGAGCCACAAATTTTTGCATATATGTACGATTAGGTGTATATCGTACCCAAATCAAGTTTGCTTCAGATTTGGCAAATTCCTCCTCCTTCTTCTTCTAACCGCGAAAAACTGTCAGACCTAAAATTTTTTAAGTTTGGACCTAATGATTGAATATATATTCAATTCTGTATACCACTACAAGATCCGAGCAAAAACACCGAAGGTATGCAAGTGCGCCTCCCCAATTATTCAAATAAATTTTAAAATAAAAGGAATTCAAAGCTATAGGAACCACATTACTTGGAACAGGGTATTTTGCTGTCGGGGCACTCGACCGCAACACTCTTACTTGTTTTATTCTTATAACTTACAAAATGTATTTAACTTACACCTCAAAATGGGAAACATTGTTCTCTCACTCTGCATGCTCCGCGTCCACCCCGATGTTATGTAATCAGAATTCCCTGTTATGGTGCAGCTCATGCTGGAACCCATACCTATAGATCTTTACACCTTCGCAGAGGCCCTGAGTGAAAAACGTGCAGAGCGCCTCTTCTGCAGTTTTTTTCGTATCGACCATCTCTCATTGTGCGTCATCTTTCAAAGCGCTGAAACAGCCACATCAGCATTGTTCTGTCTGTGACACGTCAAGCATACCCAGCTGCGAAATTCGGCATTTATTTTCAAATTAATTTTTTTGCATATAAGATTGGTAATCTAATTATAAAAATAATAAAAAAAATTTCAATCTAATACTCTCTAGGTTTATATTGATACAAGAAAATAATAATACTAGTTTCAGTTTAAATTTGAGACAACGTATAAAATTGATATTGATACAAATTCTTTGAGGTGTACTACTATTTTTTATTTTGAATTTGGATTACACAACTAATGACAGAGTAAATTTCAAGTTTTTTTTGACCAGCTGTCTGGAATAAGAGAAATCGGTCTTCAGTATTGAATTATAAATCAAAGTCAAATTTTATTCTTGCTCCGCAACGGTTTAAAATCGCAGCCATCAACCCAAAAATCATAACCATATTTTTGTGCTTATGGTTTAAAAAGAAGTACCACAGGAAAGGCCCGGCGATTAATATCTTGTTAAATAAGTAGCACTTTTTTTCAAACTTGTCTTGCTCCGTACAACAATAAACTCGTAACAAGCAGTCGAATAAAAAGCGGCAAAGCCGTGGACTTTAACAGCCCAAAGTCGAGCTTCTTTCAATCTCTTGTGTGGCCTTAATTTTTTGCCAAAGGGAAACGAACCAACGCCAAATTCAAACGGACTCTACGAAGCTTTTTCATGGCTACTTACTTAATAAGTACTAATAATCCGGCGATAATAGCTGGAAAAGGTGACTGGTTGTGTACAAGTTTCTTAAAAAATACTTTACTGTCTTAGCAGATACCCTTACATCTGATGGATATAGGATATAGACTTCCTAGCGGAGTTTCTGTATTTTCTTTTCTAAATAGTTGAACACACCCACATATATTTGCAGAAATCAAATCAAATTCATTTCCGCTGCATGTCCCACAATTACTCGTCTCTATCGATGCAAAAGAACATGAGAAAATGAAAAACAAATTCCGTATCATATTTACGGTCAATAAACGGGCAGACAGGCGAATGCAATCAGCATACTAAATCTGATGTACGCCGCTAATTGCGCATAGATTACCAGATGCATGAGCGATATTAAAACGCCGCCCAATGCCAATGCCAGCGATGGGATCGAGTGGTGGAGGGGCCACAGCGACAGCTCAATGAAAAATTGCGACAGAGACAACTCTATTTGGCCAACTGAGGACTGAGGATCGCGTCGATCGTTGGCTTATTTATTTCGAATTGACCCATTTGGTAATATTCATAATTTAAGTGCGCACGAAAGACACCGCTGCAACGCAACGGCAACGCATCTACCTTTTCCCGCGGAAAGCCGCATAAATTCTCGCTGGCCAGATCAGTTTTTGGCGCGGCCGCCGCCATTTGTGCTTATTTGCGACCGTTGCGCTGTCATAAGTTGCCGCCAAATTGTTTGGCACTGTACCTGCTGAGTCTTGGTGTTTGGTCATGGGATGCAGTTGGGCTGGCTTGTAACTCAGAAATCATTAAACAGTCCGAGATACTTTATGAATTCGTCGTGGGCCGTGGGATGTGGATGTGCGGGGCAGCTGGGATGCGTGAAATATGCACATTAAAATGTACGATCGTCCGCGCCTGCTTAAATGCAAAACTAGTCTACGAAACCGGCGAGCAGATCGCTGAATTATTGTTAACGATTTGCAGTTAATTTCAAGTCATAAGTTTGTCCGTTATTGACTTTATTTTGAGTGCTAATGGCGCGATCAATTGCCCAAGGATACGGCCGAGAGAGAGATTTCTCAGTTCTCCCATTGACCGCACTGATCAAAAAAAAGTCTCGTAATCAAATTAATGCCATCGATTAGCATATTTTCTTTTACGATACGCCATAATTTACAATCCGCAAACTTAATATTATTTTTTCATTTCATGATTTCGCCTCATCAGATGAAGGCAGCAGGTAGCTTTCATTAAAGTTGACTTCCCTTTTTTTATTTCTGCAAAAATGCAGATGCCACTCCAGAGGCCATGATAATGACGAGCTTCTTCTTATTCTTCTGTCCTGGGATCGGTCATCGGGTTTATGTGGCAAATAAGTACATGCATACATATATACAGGTATATTCTGGTGTGTTCATAAAAGCATCGTTAAATTTTTGATGATGTTTGTCAAGCTGGCCAGTTGGGTTTTTTTACAGCTTTTGCGGATGTCAATTTGCAGTTTTTGTGATAAAATTGATATATTTATGATATTTCGTATTTAGGAGTTTGACCTGCTTCTCCATCTGCTTTTATGCATACACTCAAAAATGCAACCAATAAAATTTTAAATATATGCTGTATACGAGGGTCACTATTTACTTGTGGCGCCTGATAAGTAGTAGATCTACAAATATTATGTCTAAAAGAAAATATGCTTTCAATTCACACAACCTGGAGACGTGGAATCATGGCCGCCAGCACTATACATTTTTTTGGGACTCCCACTTTGACGGCCGAGAGCTTTTTAAACAGCCCTCGTATTAAAATTTTGTTTGTTAACCTGTAACATAATAAAAAAAAAACAGAATTGCAAAATCTCTTTGCGTTTTCTAATACAGTTTTTTTTTAAAAAAAGGTCCAAAAAAACAGCCCCGACATGAAGAATACCCCCTTAAAAAAAGAATTGGTACTTCGTATTTCTAAATTCTACAAAGAATCGAATGACGATAGCATATAGCTGCCATAGGAACGATCGATCTTATAACTAGTTCTAGTGAAAAAAACTATTTTGTGTTCAATGGTCGCGTCTTTACTCTTGCCAATTATTAATATTATCTGCATTAGCACAGTTTTGTCGACTTTGATCAAAATCGGATGAATATATTGGAAAATACCTCAACATGCATGGTTCAAAGCGAAACTAAATTGTTGTGTAAAAATCATTCAACATCATTGTTTATATAAATTTTATGTGCTGCTAGGGTGTATAAGTAAGATATCATCCATTTTTATAAAAATGTGATACACACAAAATAAAAGTTGGTAAATTCAAAATTTTTATTTGATTTTTTGACTTTAAGGACACATTCTCTTTTCGACAATGTAATTGAATGTTTGGTAGTGACACCAGGGTATTAGATGATATTCGTATTGAATCTGCCTAAAAATATACACCAACATTTGCCTGCTTGTAATTCTCAAGCTCGAACTCCATTCTCAGCTAATATAAAAATTGCACTTGTAATTTACGATGCAGAAATCAAAAGTGTTAGCAGTTTGAAATCAATTGGACGCAAAATTGATTTTCAATAGGGTTGTCCATATTCGACGGACCCATCTGGCAACGCCATAACTTTTGACAGAGATGTCAGATCGCTTAATGACATACCGCGTTTGAAGCGTCAGTCCAAGCAGATTTTTACCATGGAACAATACACGCCACGCGAGCGCTCTGAAATAGTTGAAATTTACATTCAACAGAACAAGTCAATTGTGAAAACTCAACGTGCTTTTAAAAAATTTCACATTTTCACATTTCACATTGAATGGGACCGTAAATAAGCAAAATTGCCGTATTTACGCCACTGAAAATCCTCAGGAGATTCAAGAAGTGCCTCTTCATGACGAAAAAGTCACAGTTTGGTGCGGCGTTAGTGCGAAAACGGTCATTGGGCCGTTTTTCTTCCAAAATGAAAATGGCCATGCTGTTACCATCAACCAGGAGCGTTATCGCGACATGATGACCAATTTTGTGATGCCAATTATTCGTCGAAAGCGTATGAGGCAGTTCTGGTTTCAACAAGACGGCGCTCCACCGCACACAAGTCGCATAACAATCGATTTTCTGAAGAAATTGTTTCCGGGCCGTTTGATGTCGAAAAGTGGTGATTTGGACTGGCCACCGCGTTCGCCCGATTTGACGCCGCCTGACTTCTTCTTGTGGGGATATTTGAAGTCAAAGGTTTACGTTAACAAGCCAAGGACCGTAGAAGAGCTCAAGGACAACATTCGTGAAGAAATAGCCGCTATTCCGGCCGAAATGTTGGCGAAATCGATGGAAAATGCTGCAAAAAGGGCACAATACGCCATCAACGCCAGAGGCGGCCATTTGAGAGATATCATATTCAAAAAATTGATGTAAACAAATCTACTTGGAACAAATTAAATGATTAAGATTGCCAACCGCCAAATTTTTTTTATTTTTTTGAGTTTTAGGGAAAAAAACCCCATTTAAAGTTAAAAAATTAAAAAGAATAAAGAAGAAAAAAGAAAAAAAGAGAATTTGTTTCAATGCCACGCCCCACCGTATTTATTTTTCAATTTAAAATTTCACAAGATTTATCAAAACGGCAACATATAGTATAGTGCCATAAGATAGGTCGAAAAAAGTCTTAGTAAGAAAACTTTGTTTCATATCGCCCCACTTGTAACAGATTATTATAATACCAACAATTTTGTCAAGTTGATTTAAATCGGATGACTATAGCATAACTGCATAGACGATCGTCCAAAAGAATTTTACTTAAAAAAAAACATGGGTCCGTCGAATATGGGCAACCCTGTAGTAGCACAACATAGAGGCGGACCGAGAGGCGGAAACACTAACGTGTGACACGTAATCGCGAAGGAAAACCATAAAGTAATGTCAACTACGTGTTAAATAGGGTAAAATAGTTGTTTTAAATCAGGAAGAGAAGCTTCAGAGTTGATTACACTGTAGAGTTTATTGTAATCAGCACAGAGAACACGAAACGGTTCATGCAAAGCATAGTTAGTGATAGGATAGATAGGATAGATAGGAGTATAAAATTGCGAGTCGGTCTATTAGGAACGTTGAGGTTAATTTGGCCAACCAACTCAGACGAGTCGATTTCACCATTAATCAATCTATGTATAAATATTGTATATGAGGGAGGGTACGTTAATCAAAAGTAGCCTACTAGAGTATGATGGTAAACGGACCTCAGGATTCCAGTTTAAACCACGAAGAGCAAACAATAAAAACTGCTTTTGCACAGATTCAATTCTTTCTTGATGGGTCGAATATTGTGGAGACCACACACTTGATCCGTACTCGACTATAGGACGGACAAGAGAAATGTACAAAATTTTCGTCGTATATGGATCATCAAATTCCTTCGACTAGCGCTTAATAAACCCAAGAATACTCCTGGCCTTACAAACAGTAGCCGTTATATGAGAGTCAAATTTAAGTCGTTGATCAAGAATAACCCCAAGATCATTTACCTCATTGACTGTATCATTTAAACACTCTAGTGGGACATTATTAATCATATAAGAAAAGAATTGTGGTGAGCTTCTGTAAAATGTCATAACCTTACACTTGGAACTGTTAAGGTTTAATAGATTATCTTTACATCAAGACTGAAATGCATCCAAGTCAGCTTGCAAATCATTATTTGTTAAACATAATTTCACATCATCAGCGTACATAAGCACACGAGAGTGAGTCAAGACTGACGGAAGATTATTTATGAAGAGTGTAAAAAGCAATGGACCCAAGTGACTACCTTGGGGTACACCAGAGGTAGCCTGGATTGGTTTGGAATATGAATTTCTGAAAAGAACTTTTTGTGTTCTAGAACTAAGGTAATCAGAGATCCAAATAAGAATGTTAGTTGGAAAACCAATTAAACTCAGTTTGTGAAGTAACAAGGAGCGATTGACAGAGTCAAAAGCCTTACTAAAATCAGTATAAATCACGTCGGTTTGCATATTACATAAGAATCCTTTGATCACTAATGATGTAAGCTCTAATAAGTTAGTTGTAGTGGATCGACGATTCACAAAGCCTTGTTGATAATGTGAAATAATGGAACTGCATAAATGCTGCAATTGAGATATCATAATTCTCTCAAAAGCTTTCGGAATTGCAGACAACTTTAAAATACCTCTATAATTCTCAACATCAGACTTATTACCTTTTTTATGGAGAGGAATGATAAAAGATTCCTTCCATTACATAGGGAAAGTGGATGATTCCAGAGACAATTCAAATAATTTATGAACAGAGTACACAACCGGGTACTCCGTCGGGTCCCGGTGCATAGACAGCTTTTACAGAGTTAAGATAACAAAGGAGAGAGCTTTCAGGTATCACAGGGCTAAAAATACAATTAGACTTATTCAGCCGATAAGGGTATGGTTGATTCGCAGGAAAGCTAGTGGAAAGATGGTTGACGTAAAAAACTCCGCAAACAGATCGGCTATGGCCTGATCGGTGTTCGCTTTCATATTACCATAACGCACAGATGAGCGGATAGTGAAAGATTTGCGTTTAGAGTTAACAAACGAATAAAACTGCTTAGGATTTTGCGAGAATTGCAGCCTGCAACGATTAAGATAGTCTTTATAACATTGTGCATTAAGCACATTAAGTCTAGAACGAACATCCACATATCGAGAGAAATCAGATGATTTTTTCGAAATCTTATACTTTTTGAAATACCTTGACTTCTTGATTATTAAATTAATTAGTTCTCTTGTGAACCAAGGCTGCCTATCAGGACAGCGAGGGAGCTCAAGTGGAACACAAACATCAAAAAAGCGAATACAAGGATTCATAAAAAAGTTTTATGGCGACATCAATATCTGTACAATTGTACAATTGAGACCAATCGGTTTCAAAAATTAAATCACTGAGTTTCAAGAAGTCTGCTTTTTGAAAACAGCGTAATTATTAAACGAAAAACCAGAAGAGGGAGACAGAAAAAAAAAGGCAAATCGATAGTAAGTTCAACTGTAGGATGAAAGGGGTCCTCAGGAAACACCAATGGGTCAATTCTCAATGCAACATTGCCGGGAGGATCCAACAGAAAGATTAAATCAAGAGCTCTGTTTGTCGAGTTCTGAAAAGGATTGACTTGTGACAACGACAACTCATAAAGTCCATCAATAAAATCATGGGATTGGATTTTGGATTTTGTTGTTTTAAATTTTAATAGTTTAGTATGTAATAGTATGTAATAATTTGCAAAATCATTATAAAATGCAGACCTAATATTGTAGATTATCATGTACATGTACATACATCAGTGTGAAGGCAGCCTAAGCTGCTTAGAATTCCGTCTTAAAATAGCAAATATCAAAATGCTGAGTTTATTATACCTAATTTAGGCTATTAAATAATTTTTAAACTTCTTCTTCTCTAAACAGGTTTTTTTGTCTTTGTAAATGTCTATTTTTTAGAAAAAGACTTTATATCCTTTGTATTTATTTCTAAAACCAATAGTTATTTTTCCATATTTTTTTAAATTACTTTCAGAAAATGTATCATCGTTTTAGCAACCTAAATAGGCTTTTAAGGGCTCACCCTTTTTATACGAAATTTAAGAAGTTAAAAGTCTAAAAATCATTTTTCCGCTACGATTGGTTTAGTCCATTACGCAAAAAAAAAGGCTCTAAATGGTGGCCTAGTCAAATTGGCAATGAGTATATCTGCACCAAATACTTCTGAAATACGTTAGAGTTGCTTATGCGCTCTAAGCCATTTGAAATGAAGAAACCTCTTGGGTAAACTCTTCGCGGGACTGTCAATCAAGCATAAATCACAAATTAACAACCAGACCACAGGCATTGAGTTGCAGGATGTGCGAGTTGTGACAGCCTCGCCTATAAATCAGTCAGTATAACCCAAAAAAAAAAAAATATATATATGTATGTGTGTGATTGACTGCCAATAAAAAGGACACTAAAAAAGACATAAAATATTTACAGATTTACACATGAGCCCTGAGCTGAGATAAGGTTCAGCTTCCATTTGCCCTAACCCAAAATTGTCACATACACATACAGGGGAGGGTCGGGGTGTCTGACTGACGGCGCGGCATCATAAAACGTCTAATTACAAGCAGTGGGGCTAATGTGATTCTCTGGATTCTGTGGCCGCAGGGGCGGTAAAAGCGTTTCTTATCAAAGCACTAAGGATACCACAGAGCAAGCATAAATCACTCATTATGAGCCGTAATTAATGCATCCAAATGGGCGACCTACATTTTCGATAAATCAACAGATTAGTTAGAAGCATATGCAGAAATGGATATTGCGAGGGCAGTTTGATGGGTTACATACACTCAGAAATTAATGACTTACTGAGTTTAAGAACTCAGGAATCGTTAGGTACTTAAAAGTTAAAGCGTGTAACAGTAATAAAAAGCAGAAAACCCTGTGATTACAAAATCTATCGTTTATTTACAGAGTCTCAGCCGTTACAAGCTTCCCTCTATGCTTTAACCACAATAGCAAAACATGCCTATCAGATAGTTTTCTATGCAATATGTTAAATTGACGAATGCCTGCGCCAGTTTTATGGGTCCGTTCAGGGCCAGGGCGTACCTGTTGAAACGTACGGTGGCCTCGTATTGTCTCCAACCGGGTACAGTTTCCACTTGTAGCATTATTTCGAATTGATGCTCAAAATTAGAGCGTGACCACAGCTCTGCTTTCACTACACGATTTAAACTTAAATACATGCATGGAGGTATTTGGGCTTCCAGCATTTCGTTTATCCAGCGTATCGTGAAACGTGCAGCTCGTTGAACCCTTTGGTCAGAGATATAGATCTGGCTGGGGGTATGACATAGGCAATTGGCCGGAGGTATATGGGCCAAGTCACAATCTCTGATGTCTGGTATGGGCAGAAAAAGGCTAATGCCACGTGGTAAATCCTCGCCATAGGCCAACAATTGTTGGCTGCGATAGAGTATCTGCTCATTCGCAAGTGCATGGAAATTGGAGAGATCTAAAAGCGTGGCATGTACATCATAGGCTGTCACCAGACTATTTTCATTCTTTCTTAGATTTCTTATGGCCAACGGATGCAGCTTCTCCAACCATTTGGGGTAGCACATCCATAGCAAAGGACTATTCAATTCTAGCTGGCTTTGATGATTGTTGGGGTGTCTATCCGCACTTAGGCCCTGATTGGATATTAGTATAAGTATGGTATGATCCAGTATACCCTGCGCTTGCAATTCCTTCAGCATTTCGATCAATCTTTCATCAAATTTGCGTGCATAATTATATATCTGATGTAGACCTTGGCTCCACCATAGAAAGGAAAAGAAACGTTGCTCCTGGAAATGGGGTATTAATTTATAGAGAAAATTTTGCAAAACCTTCGCATAGTTCTCCCTGGCATTGCAGTGTGTACCGTAAATGATGTCACGACGTGTGTGCTGCCACATTTCCAAAAGAGCAGGTCTCAAATAAAAATCCGTGGGTGGATGCGTAAAACCCGGTTTCTTATCGCCGGCAAAGTGACCATGCTCGATACTATCCTCCCCGTAGCTGGTTTGGAAGCCAGCTTCCTTGAAACTTTGCCAAATAAAACGACACTTGTCATAGCCCTTATAGTCCTGGCAGGTGTTTTCAATCTCCTCGCTGTTTAGACCACTGAATAGTGGCATTAAATTCTCAGCCACACGGCTGAATCCTTTAAATTCCACATAAGACAGGCTATTTTTGTAGAACGGCACAGTAAGTCGCATGCTGCGTAGAAAATGCATCCGCGATACCGAATCCATGCCCAGTATCAGCACCGATAGATTCGAACGTGCGTTTGGGGGTACTGGTTCTGATTTCTTCGGCGGCGGTTTGATAAAGAAATGCACCTGTTGATATGTAGTGGTTCCATTAAGTTGACACACTGTGCGCACTATATCCGCTGGAGGTTTGATCTTTAATTTCATTTCACCAGACAAAACAAACTCTTTGCTGTACAACTGTCTATTGGCAAAGTCACTTTTACGCTCGGCTGCATAATATGTGCACTTGTGTTCCGTTAGATTCTCCAGACAGTACATTTCTAGTAATAGTTTTTGTGTTACTAGATAGTTATGCGTATGTTCGCTGATACCATTAACTAAGGGCGGGGCCCCGAAACATGTATCTTCTTTTAATTTCCTAAACCAGTTCAGCATGTTCGGCTCATTTTGGTTTATGGTCATCATACGACAGCCGCTTGAATTCACAGAATAGCTCTCGAGAATGGGTGCTGGATAGTAGAACGTGCAATCAACATATCTGTCCATGAAATTATATAAAATGGTTAATACCAGAATCCAAAAGAAGCAGCAAAAAATACGCAGACCAAGGCACATATTCCCTACCAAATTATTAGAATTGTTGAATTTTTGTATTATCTCGAAAATGCTTGACAATAGACTACTGAGAGTCGGTGGGGAATTTTCGATCTATGGCATTTGATTCCGTGAAAGCAGACCAGCGGTGGGCACAACATGCTATGACATGACTATTTATTATGGCTGCCATAGATCCGATCGGTTTGAAAAATGCGTCTTAGCGAGAAAAACTTTTTTTGGTCAAAGTCGTATGACAATAGGACGGAAGTAAAAAAATGTTTGATTTAAGTGTTAGCGTTCTTAAACTCTGATATTTCAAAAAACGAAGTTAGCTAACGCTTTCGTGCTATAGTTATAAATTTTTATATAATTAACCCGATGTGTTCCAGAAATCTCTAGAGATTTATGGGTCAGTTGTTTTTGAAAACAACCAATCCAAATGTTCCACAAATGTCGGAGATTTAATTTTTCGGAGTTAGCTTCGGAGAAAAAAACAGCTGACTGGAAGTAAACAGGGTTGTAGGCACGGCAAATAATTTAAATAAATGTATTCAAATTGTGCTTTTTTCAAGTTTTTAAACTAAAGTGAGTGGGACTGCACAAATATAAAATTTAAAAATAGAGGAACGCTAACTTAGACACCCTCAATAAAATATATGGGCTACAAAAGAAGTATATGACCATATCATATTATAATATAAATTCATCCGATTTTGATCAAATACTCAAAAATTGTGTTGAAAAGTTTTTCTCACTAAAACTACTTTTCCGACCGAACGTTCCTATGGCAGCTGTATGCTATAATCATCCGATTTAAATCAAACTTGACAGAATTGTGTGGTAGTATACATATAATATTGATCCGTACAAAGTTTGGGAGCGATAGCATTGAAAACAAAAAAGTTTTTTGTACTAAGACTTTTTTCAGACCTATCTTTTGTATGGCAGCTATACTATATAGTTGTCGGATTTTGATAAATCTCGGTGAAATTATGTGAAATCATAGAATACTTATAAATACGAGGGTCAATGCTATCGCTTGCATTGAAAACAAAACAGTTTTTCTCACTAAAACTATTTTTTCAAGCGATCGTTCCTATGGCAGCTATATGCTATAGTCATCCGTTCCGGTTCGTCATGCTGATCAAGAATATATATACTTTATGTGGTCGGAAATGCTTCCTTCTGTGCGTTACAAACATCTGGACAATTTTAATTTTAAGATGATTAATCACCCCCCATTGAGTTTACAATCGGAATTACAGGGACGATTTTGAAGATGAACAGACCAAAAAATAAGAACTTTACTAATTTTGTAAAAGATATAATTAAATAAATAGATAAGGTTATAGTAAGGAATACTAATTCAATACCTTTTCTCAGAAACTTTTAAAAATTTCCTTCGATAAATCGCGATTTATAAAGAATTTTCATCCAAAAAATCGCAGGGTACATGGTTGTTACATACATGGTTTCTTTTTAAATGAAGTTGGAAAATTCAGGTTTTATACAAAAAAATAAGTATATTCTATTCATCCAATGTCAAATAAATAATAAAAATAAAAATTTTACCTTCTGTACGCAGAGCGATAGGAAAATCCTTTCGTCACAGTATTTTACATAGATAGAAACACTTTCTAACAGCACATGAGCATCAAAGCAAAGCCAAGGTGGCAAAGGAAATTTTGTCGTTCTCCGTACGCAGAATTTAATTACAATCCCAATTTTCCCATAAAAATTTGCGCCAAATTTTGATGAATGCTTGGCTAAAATAGCTATGATATTGATCACTTAAATCTAAAACTATTGTATCAGACTTGAATAAGTTGATCAACTAATGCCGAGAAGTACCCAGAATTGCCATTAAGCCAAACATTTTTAAAAATATGGTCAAATTTTTGCTTGTGGGATCTTTAACACGAGTTCAATGTTTATTGTTTTAGTAGACTGTGTATAAATACTTTAAAAATCTATCGATTCAGGAAAAATGATTTCCATACTTTACCTCAAAAAATTTTTTTTTACCTCATTGACAACATTTGTTGAAAAATTTTATTTTGCCTCATTGACAACACTCGTTGAAAAATTTGGGAAAAATTGGCCAAAAATTGTGGAAATGGAATTTGTAAAAACATTTCAATATTGCTCTTTTCTGCGGTCAAACGTGGCAGTTCAGTCTGTACATCCTCGCGAGATCCTTTATGTTTTGTTTGGGTGTGAGTTTTTGAAAAGCTCTTTATCACCAAAAATTTTTTTTTATGACGGTGCCCCGCACTTCAAACATTTTTAGACTGTAAAAAGCATTTGAGCTCAAATTAAAATTTCAAAATTTTGATTAAAAAAAAAAGATTCCCGTTTTCGATATCGATTACATCATGCGAAATCGGAATTGTTAAATGATCTCGCTCACAAAAACCGACTGTGTTGTGTTATTGGACTTGTATCTTCAAAAATCCCACTTATTCGGATTCGGATATGGAACAGGCCTGAAAGATTTAAAAAGAAACCATGGCTGACCGCCGAAACTTTATTGTATATTGATTTTTGATAGTTCGCGGTCCATCAAAGAAAGTTTTTGAGCTTAAGGGGGACTTAGACAAGTCAATTAGCTTATGTATTCTGGAGTAAGTCGTTAAAATACTTATTTTTCATTATTTAGTTTGACATTTGACATACTTTTATTACACAAATCCTGCACTTTCAAAACTTTTAAAAAGAAACTCATATGAAACGCGAAATTTTTTGAATAAAATTTAATAGTTCACGATCTATCGAAAGCCTATTATTTTAATTTTCTGATAGAAGGCCGGAATACAAGACTTTTACCGATAACAATAAATAAAACTGAAAAAAAAAAAATAATTTGAAATAAGTTGACAGGTTTGCTCATTGTTGCTATCTGCTGCTGTGAGACTTTTGCATTGTTTTGGTGGACAGTATTTACAAAAGAGGTTTCAGGAACACCGACAATTGCTTTTGGGTTTTAGTGAAATCAAGTAGAAACATGACACGTTTAAATGCCAATAGCTCAAATCTGGTAATACCAAAAATAGTTTGACATTTTTAAGCATAAACGGTCTCACAACGATTTAATGTACTAGCGCTATTTGTGTTGTTTACAGTGAGTTTAAAAATGGGGTGTGTATCAAGAAAATACTATAATTAGAAGAAATAGTAATAAATACCTCAAGACTCTTTTGGAGCTGCAATTGAATTGGTTGGACAACGCGGTCTCTATCCTATCAGCTAAAACATGGAAAAAAGTAGTAATAGAAAAAGTAATAACTGAATATTTCCCATTTGCAACATAGTGCAATCTGCACTTATACTACACACCCAACCAAAACCAAATTAAACAAATTTTTGTAAATAAACTTAATTATCAAATTGTTCACCTGAAGGTCCAAGAGTGGCTTGAGACAATTTTTCAAGTTGTCTTATTGTGCACATAAACCTAAGTTGTTGTTATATGCCGCATATCGTACAAACTTTTTTTTGGGATCCAATGTCAGCTCCTAAGAACAATATTCTTTTGCGTCACATGCTTCATCTTTATAATATCTATAAATCTTTGCTCTCAGCCGTTTAGCTAATTTAGAAAACGTATAGTTAAAATTATAGTATATCTATTATATATGTATCTAAAGGCAGCAGCAAAAGACCAAAATTGGGATCCAATGTCAGCTCTCAAGAACAGTCGTTTTTTTGTTTTACATGCGTCATCTATAATATCCATAAATCTTTGATAGTAGTGATAACACCGATTCTGTGTAATTTGCTTGACCTACGTGTGTTCTTTTCTGCGGGTGTTGTGGTGGTTCATGGACCTATCTCGCTCAGCTTCACCTTATTAATTCCACCTTGCTTCATAACCTGAAGCAACCCAAGAAATTACAAGGATCTAGATATCCTTTTCTATCATACAAAACGTGGAGCTCTTGACAATTTCCCAAAAAGCATAAAACTAATCTAATAAATTGTTTGTAAATTTTGAAAATTAGCTGCCAAAATTTCAATTTGGTAGCTTCATCTTATCTTTTAATTAGTAAAATTTGTATTTTTTGAGTGCTTTGATTTCCTGATTTTACCGTTACCTAATGTCCTTAAGCTTTTGTCGCCACTTTTCCTAATTATTCGAATCGACTTTAGCTATGACTCAAATGAGCTCCTTTTCCTCGGCTTCTTTTAAAATAACAATAAACTAAAAGGTCCATTCGTGCATAAACCATTTCGCATTCACAAAGAAAAAGAGACAGAGACTACACTCCGGTTCGCAGCCCAGGCTGGGTGGGCAGCCGCGTTAATTTATCACTTAACCTTCTTTAGCAGAGCCAAGTTTATAATTTCGATGGCCATGCCAACCCCAGCAGCAAGGATGACGGCGCTGGCTACTGCGGCACTTGAACGACTACTGCCCATCAGTGAAATGCCGGACACGGTCGGGACCCGGAGAGTGTCGCCGGTTCGCCAAGCTCGAATAAAATAAAATAACAAACGACTGACACCGTTTCTGCCATTTGCCAAAGTTCCATTGTACTTTTAGCTGACGACTTCACCCGGTATCCCCACACCGTGTCTAGCCGTATTTCTTCAGCTTCTGCCTTTTCTCTACCCCCTCTCCCTCCTCGCTCTCGAATTCTCTCTCCTGTCTCTTTGTCTCTGTTGTGCTTTTTGTTGATGCTTTGCGCTGGACTCTTTGCAAAATGAAAATGTAAAAGGAATATTCATGAGGAGATTAGAATTATTTTTCGTGCTGTCATTTTCATTTTTACTCCAGCTTGTTTAGCCCGCCGTAGACGCATAATGCTGCGCTACACTCGATTCAAGGTTGAGCTTAAGATTCAACAAATTCAAACATTTAAAAAAAAAATTGTTCGGTATCAACTTACCTGGTTTTTGGATTTAGGGAGGATCAGTTGTTTAGTCCATAACCATGTTAAAGCTTTTAAGTCTTAACAATTCAGATGCGGGGCTAAGTTTAGCTTTCCTTTTCATCAAAACACACAAGCCAAGAGAGTGGGAGAAGCTCGGTTTTGGCTCTTTAAGCTGTTTACAATAAAAAACGTTGAACTAATTTAATAACATGATATGATCGTTTTTATACCCTGGCAGAGGTTATATTAAAATTGTTTTGATGTTTGGAACGCGTAGGAGTAAGCATCTTTTCGCAAAGAAGTCGAATAGTCGCAAAAACAAAGACAGATCTTTGTTTATATTTTACCGGGACATACCGCTATACCGAAATAAAAATTCAGGTATCGATACGGAACCGAATACCGAAACAATGTTAGAACTAAAACAGAACCTTTTACGTACCAGAATTCCTGATTTAATCAAACCAAATTCACTGTCATATCAGAAATCGCATCGATCGGTTGAGTGTGAGTCCGCTGATCGAACATGTGTACTTTTATTTAGCGAACAAAACTCAGCGTTGAATAAAATCAGCTTCATACCGGAAAACGCATCGTACGGTTGAGCGAAAATGGGCTGATCGAACTTGTTTGCAAGAAAATCGGCTTTCGTGGTCATTTGGCTGGCCCTGCTTTAAATGACAGAGCAATCTGTCCCTCTCTCTATTTTT